>JALKBU010000417.1:0-41712 GCA_023091735.1 Trichomonas tenax
CGCAACAATTTAACCATGCATAAATATCGATGTTTTCTTACCAATTACCAATTAGGTATATGCTCGTTGATGATAGAGTTGTGGCTCGTCAACAACACTAACCTGGATGTATTGGTTAGACAACAAAAATATTTATGACACTTTTTATAAAGGTGACAATTTGCCCGCACAAAAAGTGACAGTTTATTCATGAAAAGTGACTTTAAGGTTCCACTGTCACTTTTTGGTGTTCACTTTTGTCATAGACTCATTTATGATGAACACATTTCGTCACTTTTTAGGAAAAATACAGGGTTAGAACACAAAAATGAGGGAGATTAATGGTTAAAAAGGGGTGTAAATCAATATAAAGGGGATGTTTTTCGTGGATAAAACAGGGGAAATGGGAGAAAAATGGGGGTGATAATAGATAGGGTTTATAAAATTTTATCAGGTGGCAGTTTAAGTATTGCAGGGTAATGAATGAATATTTGGGGTTTTTCGAGTTCGCAATGCGCGATCTGTAAATCGGCAAAATCAGCGCGCATCAAAAAACTATTCAATGCGCACATCCATAGAATATGGCTTTTGAAATAGCAACTTTTTATATAAACAAGCATTTTGATGTTGTGCGCTTTTTGACAAATAAACTTTATGATATGTCATGTAAAAATTTGTCATGTCAAATTGGTATGTAAACCAAAAAAATAATTTGGAGTGAGAGTTCGATATATCACTATGCTCATGTATGTGTATATAATGCCGAACTTTGCCGCGAAAATCTAATACCATGAGATATCAGTCTCGAATTGTAATGAGTTTTAATGAGTGGTTAGAGTAGTATAATGCATGGCATGTGATATAAAACTAAGCGAGGAGAGAAGAGCTAAGTAAAGTCGAAAATTAAATTGATTCAATTCACAAAATTAGATATTGAAGAATATTTCTGTTGTGGATGTCATGTGCTCTATGAATCTGTATTGCCGTCATATGATTGATGTCTCTGCAAGCTCATGCAGCGGAGTTAGCCATTAAGGAGACCAACATTTTTAAAAATTTGATTTTTTTGTGATAAAATCTTTGAATTTTACCGAAGATATATTTGGAAAAGTGAAACTACATGGACATGCTAAAAGTTAAGGCAAAAAGTTCCAGGAAAGTACAATAATACTAGTATATCGTCCTGTTTGATTTTAAATTATAATCACACTTTAAAGTCTTCAAGTTAATATAACTTCCACTATATTCAATGGGATTATCTGCTAGCTATCACAGTTTTCAGCTTGAGCTTGGCTTTGTTTGAGTAAGATATTTTGAATAAATGTAAAATATGACATGTAAATACATTTTTTGTCGTGTAGTATCACAAAAAATCTGTTAAAATTTATTTCTTCGATTTAATGATAAGAATGATATAGGAAATGTGTGTATAGTATATAGAAAAAGTTACAAAGGACAACTCCTCATTTTATGGTTGGCGGAGATCAAGATGAGGTCGCCACCGACAACACCATGCTCTGACCTTCCGGCTGTAGTCTTTTGTTAAAGGAGATGCTAAGATGTGAGGATGAGCATAAGAAATGTCTTAAATTATTCGAAATGTTATGATATGAAATTAAAAAAAACGAAGTAAATGCGAAATAATTATAATAATTAGATAGAAAACGAAAAGGTAGGTTCATGTTACGTTTAAGTTAAGAAGTAAAAGTCACTACATCAAGAGATAAAGTCGATTTAAGTTGAAAAATTTAAAATCACTTTTTCTCGAAAATTCCTCGATTAATGCATGTTATTTTCTTTACCATTGTTATCCATATCCAATTATGAGTAATTTCGCAAGTTTAGTCGGATAATTTAGTTATATATATAGAATATAGACTAACAAAAAATTGTAAATTTCCCAATTTGAATTGAAAAATAAAATCAATGATTTTGAAGAGGTTTGTTTGCTTCTAGAGATGTTAGAGACAGGTGCAGAAGAATCTCCACAGGAGTTCTGCAATTGCGCCTCTATCATTATTAATGGGCGATACATCAACGAGGACGAAATATATGAAGGAAATTCGCGTGTGGTTGACCAAATCAAAACAAATTTTTCGACCATCATGGTTTCTGAACCAAATGGAATCATCGTAAAGAGACTGTCCGATGTAAGCATCGTACAGCCACACTCAAACATGTTTGATATCGTTTGTCAAAATTGTAAAATCGGATTTAGAATCATTTTGGGAAGAGATCTGTGCTACTCATGCAGGCTGGATGACTGCCTGATACAGCAGAACTCGAACAAATCGTCTATGCTCAAGAGACGCATGTCTTCATATTTTCCAATCAACTTGCGCAGGTTTATCATTGAACAAACGCCAGACCCAACAGCTGCTTTCATCTCGCAGGCAAAGTCGGTCTACTCGCCAACCTTCCCAATGAATCAGTGCCTCCCCGAAATGGATGAAGATGCGGATTTCGACATGATGTTCTCCTCCAAACAGCAGTGCATCGTAGGATCATTCACAGACCAGTGGATTCTGAGTCCCGAATTCTCTTGTGACCAACCATAATTATTTAATAATATTATTTATAGAAATAAATGTATGTCTCGTGAAATAAGTGGATTTACTCTACTTCTGTTGTTGCTGATATATACAACCATCACACGACTTTCCAATATTATAGACCATCCTAATTTATTCTATAGAGATGCATTTCAGTCAATATATAGAGACAGCTCCATCAGTAATAATGTTTATAGCATTCGAATAGACATTATGGTCATTTTTCTTATTTTATTTTTCTCAAAAAGTTGATATTATGAAAAACAAATATTACAAATATAATGCATATTAAAATCTCATTACGGACTTAATCATAGAAATCAAAAATAGCAAACAATAAAATTTCAAATTTCTCACAACAGCAAAATTCAAACGTTGGAGAAAAATATCAAAACTGAACTCGAGATCTGTGATTGATTTTATGAGGATTGTGTTTTAATACATTAATATATTTTTAACATATATGTTAATTGAGCTTCTGTACTAAAAATGTCAGATACCTAGGTTGTGTGCAAAAGAAATATAAACTACAATACATTTTATTGATAAATTACATGATTAATTTGTTGCAAACAGCATATAATTATCATGGGCTTCTGGTAGTCCTTTCGCTATTTGAGAGTTGCGTGACCTGATAAGAGGCCTGTGTGTATTATGTTGCTTTAGAATTAATCCAAGCTTGCTCTTAGTGGATAATGATACTAATAATGGTTTTGTAGGATTGACAATGGATACAGACTGTGTTTTTCCACGTTTCCAGTAAATTTCTATAAACTTGTCTGATGGCAAAAATACAGTTTGGTCTCTCTTAACATATCCGAGGGGATCGAGAGAGATTGGTTTCATATCGGTTTTGTCGACGAAAAGCACAGCAGCTTTATTTCCTGTTGTTCCGCAATAATTTGATGAGGAAAAGACTGTTATTAACTTGCCGCCGAACATCAGCTGGTAACCGTCCATCACACACTCGTGTCCTCTAAGAACATAAGAAATATTATTTGCAGCAATGAAATTTTGGAAAGCAGTAATACCAAATAAAAATCCTGTCTTTCTCCGGCTCGGAGCGAAGTGATCGTCATACTTGTTGGGATCAGACCAAAGAAGCCCTGTAAGAACAGGATCGTTATTGTATTCTGTTATCGGACGCTTTAATTGGTTGAGTTGATCTAATGAAACGAAGTCTGGTGATATGCCTCCGTGAATGCACAGCACCTTATTGAACAATTTTGCAGCTAAAGGCATTGAAGCAAATGAATTGATGATTGTCTCGTATAACCTAGTCCTTGGGTAGTGTGTCTCGCATTCTGTCGAAAATATCTGTGAGGAATTGAAGTTTGAGAAAAATTCATGATTTCCACGAATCATGAAAACGTTCTTTGGATATAATACCTTGAATGCGTAGATAAATATAACAGTTTCCAGAGAATACTCACCTCTGTCTATATAGTCTCCAAGGAAAATATAATTTTGGCGTGGTGGAAAACCGTAATTTCTAAAAATTCTCAGCAAATCTAAAAGATGGCCGTGTAAATCGCCTATGACGAGAATCGGTTGATTGATATCTAGTAGAATAGGCTCCGATTGGAAGATTTTATCAACTTCTTGGCAGATTTTTTGCAATTGAATAACAGGAAAGTGCGGTAACACCAGCTTTTCTTTTCCTTGGATGACATCGTCGATGTTCTCGTCTAAGATTGCTTCAAAGTTTCTGACAACGCTGACGCAATTGTAATAAGTTTCATTCATTTTTTTTCCCCTTTTTTTAATTTTGTAAACTTTACAATCAAAATTTTGATTGGTCGGCATAACTTTATCACGCTGATATCAATCAATATATTAAATTCAAATTAAATTTTCTGAGCGACAGCAAAATTTGATTTTATTGATAATTTTGCTTGCATACCCTATGTCAACAACATTTCGCGAGCAGAGAAAAAATTGTTGTAAATTTTTAATTTTGTCTAATTTTTTTCTTCAAAATAAGAATGCGGCACTTACGCATTTTCCAATGGAGTATTTTTTTGGACATACACAAAACCGTTACGGACTTGCGATTTGTAAAAAAATAAATATTTATAAAGTTAAAATAGGAGTGACTTTTCACGGCAAATGTACTTAAGAATAGCTCTTATCTTACAATCATTCATAAAATTCACCAATTTCCTATCAATAAGCTATAGTGTGTGTTCAATTTTAAAATTATTTTAAAACACACTGAATTTTTTCTATGGTGCGTATAATTGATAGTACCCACAGGCCAAATAAGTTCTGAAAACCGAACAGACATTCTCAATTTTTATATAGTCTACGAAGTGTGTGTACTCAGAATTATACAAGCGTAAGAATTTTGTGCGTATTCAAATATTTTTTGCTGCCAAATAGCTATATTGATACAATAGTTTATTATTCTTTCTCTAATCAAAATTTTTTATCGTTATGGTTTTAAAATTTGGTTTATTTGATTAATTACATGTAGCGTATAATAATTCGTCAAACGAAAGCGACACTTTACATGTCAAATCCGACATGTAAAGTTAAATTTTACAATTAGAGTGTCTCAATCATAAAAAGTGATAAATCTGTTTTTTTTCTCATAGACAAATATATATAATGTTCAAATGTTGTCTGTGAAATGGGGAGATGATGTGTATTTAAAGCATGCTTGTTTTCGATTATATTTATCATATTAAATTTTGTTACTAAGAGATTTTGAAAGTGATATTTGAAATAAAAAATATTAATTAAAAATGAATTATAACCAAATATATGCCATTTTCATTAACCAAAATCATCATTTATGCGATTTTAATATGATATTAATTTTTTGCAATTACTTAAAAAAATAAAGTTTGTAGGCATCCTTTGCACCAGAACACACCTGAAATGCTAACAATAGGTCTGGTTTGGTGCAAAGAATGCCTACAAACTCGTCCAGGAAGAAATCGGCTAAATTATTGAAATTCCGATTTCGTCCTGGAGTATCAAAAACTAGCTGCGACTATCTCAAAGACACCATGGGGACCCAACCTCATGCTGTCTTTAAGATAGTCGCAATTATTTTTTCATGAAGTCACTTTTGGAGTCACACTCTTTTTATTATATGTCAGATTCATTTGTCGAATTTGACATGTAAAGTATCACTTTTCGTTTGACTGAATATTATACGCAACATATTTGATTAATTACATGTTAATTAATAAATTTATGGTGATAAAATAGCTTTGAAATTTGAGAGCTTAATATTTTCAATTTCCAGGAGATGATACACAATATCGAAAAGTTGTGTACAATGCAAAAATAAAGCATTGGGTTCTTTAATGCACCTGCCAAGTTCCAAGGGATGATGGCACCACATTGAGTGTGGATTCAAGAAGAGAGAAATTTTGCGTATTTAAAAACAAAATAACGTACTCTGTGTATAACCGCCGCATGCTTACTTCAAAATATAATTTTAGAATCAAAATAATTGTCTTTGGTCTATATTTGATCTAAACTACATTTTTTAATCTAGGTACTCTACGGGTGTGTTCCTCACAATATTGAGGGAGACCCTTGAAAAAATTGAGAGGAGTTCCTAGATTAAAAATCTAGTTTATATGGTATTTATAGTGTTTTTGCTTTTGTTCAATTTACAACAAATTGTTAATCTTGCTGCAAAATTCGTTTAATGACTCAACAAGATAAATATCGACTTTTCAGAAAATAACCTTGGAAATTTATTGACTTCTCCCAGAAAAGTTCATTTATTTTTTTTTTACATACAAAGTTTTTTATGATAGATATTGGGTAACACGGTCATCTCTTTTTTTTAAGATATTTGAACTCTTTGTGCAGAATGAAAGAGCTTTCTGCAAGCAACTTTATAAATTATTTGACTTTATTCAATCGAGATAAAATACCGCGAACTTTTCTTTTGATTTACAAACCATTTACATGACCATTTTACTAAATTTTCCAATGCAAGAAATACACATGAATATACATGCTTTAATCATATTACTTTTGTGTTATATTGTGAGATATTTAGAATTAGTTAAAGAAATAACGACTTTAATTATACAAAATTGTAAAGATATGTGATGAAATGAGATACAAATAATTTATGGTTTGATATGTTTAAATTTTAACTTGAAATAATATATTGCTTATTTAGAGATTTCCAATATATGCCCTGATTAAGCTCATGACAGCCAAGATATTTTGTTAAAACATACGACCGATTCTTGATCTTTTCGGAAATATATTGAAAATATATATTTTTAGTATTATATATCAATATTATCAAGTGAAAATTAAGAAGCAAATGATAAATGTTATAACACTTATCCCTATTGTGCCGACAAACAAATTGAAGTGCGTTCAATTAGACAAAACATTATGAAAATGATTGAATTAATCTATAACTCTTTGGTGGTTCTTCAAAGCACTGTCATCGACATCTGTTCCACACAGTGAAATTAAAAATTCAGCAAATAAGATTAATGAATCAAATTTTGCAAGCACGATTTTTTATCTCCTTATGGTGTGTATATCGCACCCTTTTAATCCATAATATTCTATTATTTTGTCTTCAGATTTTGATCGAGCGGAGAAGACTTTGATGCAATTCTGCATAAATGTGATGTAATTCCACCAATATCTTGAAAAGCATATAATCACGCAAGAGTTACACCACATGGCGAATATAAAAAAAGATCGTGAATCAAATTCTTTAAATAATAAGATGCATATACAATAAAAAACTTCTTTCATTATAATCAATGATGACAGCTCATAACCCAATTACTCAAACCTGAATAATTTTGCCTTCATTTTATGTAAACTGTCACAAAACACTCCACAGACCCAATAAAACAATATGTAGGACTATTTTGAATTTAAAGGTATTTTTCACAAAAGTTAAAAAACTATTTTATTAGATGTAACAATAGACACAATAATGAAACATCTTTCCAAAACATTAATAATTAAATTAATTGTAAATATAAATATATCTCATTATTTAGATGCTTATTTTAAGGTATTTGGTCAAAATACGAATGAATTATTTCAAATTTTTCATAACTCTCAGAATAAATTCAAAACAAATTTGTCTAACATATTTATGGCTATCTCCGGTTATAGATCAAAATTGCACTAAAAGTCAAAAATCGAGAATTACGCGAAATTGAATCATAATTGGAATTATTTTTATTTAAGTCTGCAGATGTCATTGCTCAACACAACCATATCGGCTCTTTCATTGTCCCACTCCTATGCGAGCTCCCCTTATTTGACAGCCACTCCTTCATCATCTATCACAAATTTGTTTATTTCTCGCAGCCATTTTAAATATTTCAGCTCCAATTTCTTGGCATCTTACAAGACATCGTTGAATTTGAATGTTTCCTACTCTAGATTTAAATGTTTCTCTAACACTGCGGTGACAATATCAAATGAGTATCCAAATCAACCAACACATTACAAGGACTCTGGCATAAGGAGCGCTCTTGAGACAAACTTCTATTACAGCGCTTTCATTAAATGTACAAGTCCACAAACAGAACAAAGTTGGGATTATCAATCTGGCGGTGCTGTTTACTTTAATTCCTATACTTCTTCTATAACATTCAATCATTGCAGCTTTGCTTCTTGTTACTCGGCTATGTTCTGTGGTTCTCTCTTCGTTAAGGCTGCCGAAATAAATTTCATCAATACGTGTGTTAATGACTCAAAGGCGGCAAAGGGAGGCAGCGTGCTCTTATTCAGACCATACGCCCCAACGACGATGACCGGAAACAGCATTTTGAACTGTCAAGTTCCATTATCTATCACACAAATGATCCAGTTCTCTATCTCGAAGAATTTCATATACAAAGACTGCAACACATCGAACTGCATCTGTCACGGCCAGTCTTGCGGAATGGAAATTTATCAGTGTGATACAACTCAGTTCCAGGTTGCCTACAACACCTACTACAAGAACCAGGGAAGGTCGGTCCTCCACATCGTCCAGTCAACCGGTGACCACCTCGTTAGCTGCAATTTCCAGAATAACACAGATACAAAGACAGGAACTGTTTTCTTCCTCGCCCGTGATAACAATGGCGTTCTCAGCATAGAGTCCTGCTACTTCATCGGTAACACGAAGGATTATGACAATTATTTGGGTTCAATCTCTGTTAGTGGCTCAAACGTTTATGTTGAGAACCACAACGTGTCGTCTTTCTGCCACCTTGGGTTCACGTTCACTGCTCCTCCAACACCGGCCGATACACCACGTGTTACACCCATTGACACACCATCGACAACTCCGGCAACAACACCTGTTAATACTCCTTCCACCACTCCTTGGAATACTCCTTCGACAACACCTTCAATGACCCCATCAACGACTCCTTCAGATACTCCATCCACAACCCCCGAAACAACACCAGTAGATACCCCTTCAACGACACCAGCCACAACACCGGAAACAACACCTTCAGATACTCCATCCACAACACCGGAAACAACACCAGTAGATACACCTTCAACGACACCGGAAACAACACCAGAGACAACACCATCCAATACACCAGTTAACACTCCGGAGACAACACCATTTACAACACCATCAACAACGCCAGAGAACACGCCAAAGGAGTCACCAACACCTGCTCCAACAACAATTCCATCTGCAACAGATGTCCCAGCAAAGACCCCATTACCATCAACTTCAAAGGTTCCAACAGTGTCTTCATCATCAAAATCCGTTCCAGATCCAACAAAAACAGCAGTCAGTGTTTCAGGCAACGCTGGACAGAAAGCTAACTTGACATCAGGTTCTTCGAAGAAGAAGGGCTTGAACATTTGGATCATTGTTGGAATTGTCGTCGGCGCATTGGTTGTCATTGGTGCAATCGTTGTCATCATCATTATCAAGAAGAAGAAGTCAGAAAATACTTCCTCTGATCAGTACTCAGAAGAGCTCGAAGAGACTGTCATTCAGACGCCAGACATCACAACAACAACGCCATTCGTCACATATGTCATCGAGGGAATGTCAGACGATGAACAAGAGATTGATCCATTCGCTGACGATTTCAACACACAGGATGATAATCCATTCAATCTCTCTAACTTTGAATAATTTTGTTTGTTATTTAAACATGATTGAATGATTTTTTTTATTATTAAACTAAACGCATATTTCATTTTTTACCAAACAAAAATAAACAATAAAAAAGATTAAGCTGGTGGTGGAGGCGGGGGAATGAGAATAGACAAAGGAATTGTTGGATGAACAGTTCTCGTGCGCCACTCTTCCAAGTTATTTCTCAAGTTATCGATCGTCTCTGTGAAGTCTGGAATGATTTTAGACGAAAGCTCGAAGAAAGGAAGACAAACACTCCTGTAGAAACCAATCTGAGAGTTCGCTCTGTCTAAGTGATCTCTGTCATTTAATGGAGATGTGTATTTCATTCCTGCTGCCTTCTCAAGGTCTCCCTGCCTGAAGAACTCTTCGCAGAGGACTCCACACCATCTGTCGGCGAGTTCGAAGCATCTCGCGACACTCGAAATATCAGCGAGCTTGATGATCATTTGGAGAACTGCCAGTCTCAGTCCTTCCTGCGTTCTCCAGTTTCTCTTGTTGTCAACGATATCCTTCAAAATTACCATCTGGTCGAAGTGACGGGCCATGTCTGTGGAGAGAATCAAATCAATGACGAGTTGCCACATTTTGCTTGATTCTTCGACAGACTTGAAAACGTTCGAATCTCTTCGAGAAATAACATCAATGCAGACAGTGCAGTGATGCGTTTCAAGGACAGACTGGTTCTTGAAGAGAATTCCAAGAGGTGTTTGTGCTTCAACGTTGTAAGCGTTCGTGAATCCTTCGTGATTTGCATCGTGGAAGAGACAAGCAACGATCATTGCAAAAATTTCGAACTTTGTTAAGTCATCTTTCATCTTTCTCATGATATATGACGCGAACTGAAGAACATCGACAGCGTGAATGAAGTTGTGATAAGGGACATTATTGTAGGACTCTCTGCATGAATGCAGCATCCTGAAAAATGTTTCGCAATTGATATTATATTCATGGAGAATATCAAATTCAGCGCAAATCTCGAAAGCAACTCTGAACAAACCAAAGCCTTCGAATAAGTTTGCATCGAAATTAATTGACTGAATCATGTTGCGCTCTTTGTTGTCGACACCAAGTTTCTCGGGAACAGTTAAGTTATCTCTTTCTGTGTTAGAAATGAATGACATCATTTCAACTTCAGCGCCACCAACCAAAGCAAGTCTCTTGAGCGCAGATCTTTCGAGGCAAATGGATAAGAACAATGAATAGCTTTCAAGGAGCCTCAAATCATCATAGTTGAAGGCTGGAGAGTATTTTTTCCACTGCATTATGACAACACCGAGAACGACTTTGTCTGTAGATATAATCGGAACTGAGATTGCGGATTTTTCAGCTTTCTCAGCATCATTCTGAATGATGGATTGACGTTGATTGATTGTTTTTGAAACGAGTTCATTCCTCAAAACTTCATCAGCTGACAAATCGCTCTGTCCTGGTTGCTTTCCTCTGATCAATCTCATGATGATTGCACGTTTAACAGAGACTTGGACTTCATCTTGTGATTCACTCTTCATTCGTGCGAAATATTCGACTTTGCTTTGATAATCTTCATCGATAACTGTTGGTTTCTCAGCGACACCGTTTTCGTCAACAATGAAAATAGCGCCAGTGACAGCACCGCAAACTTGCCTCGTGCTCTTTAGGATGTCTTCGAGGATCTTTTTTGCTGATGATGTTTGCGTGATTGTCTGCGAAATGTCCATGAATGTGCGAAGATGGAGTGAAAGATCAAGAGCAGCTCTGTATAATTGTGCATTATCGAGAGAAATTCCTGTGAAAACATTGAAGATTTCAATAAGTCTTGCATCTTCATCAGTGAAGAATCCATCGATTTTGTTGATCATTTCTGTAACGCCTTTGACTGTTCCTTTCTTGTCGAATATTGGAACACAGAGAATAGTGACGGTCCTAAATCCAGTCTTGAGATCTTGTGTTCTGTTGAATCTCGGGTCTTCATATGCATCGCGAATATTGACAACTTCTCCAGACGTTGCACAGGCGCCAACAACGCCACTTCTGAATGGAACTTCGATTCCTCCTTTGACGCCACCACTAAAGGCGGTGATAAGTTTGTCACGAGCATCATTTGCGATGAACAAAGAGCACCTTGAAGCTTTAACGAGATCGCAAGCTTTGCTCATAATCTTCGGAATCAAATCTTCAAACTTAAGTTCACCGCTCAAGATTTCTGCAACTTCGAGAAGCATTTTGAGGCTTCCTTGCTTCTTGAGACTGTCTTCAAGTTGGTTGTGGCTCTTCTCAGCACTCAAAGCGCTGTTTAATGATGTAACAATGTAAGGAATGATTCTTGACAAAATTTTCTCGTCGTGTTCAGTGAAGAATCTTGGCAATTTTTTTCCTCTTAAAACAACAGCATAAACGAGAGGCGTATCCTGATCTCTTATAGGAATAGAAAGAACGGAGAAGTCACCATTGATATCATACTTCTGGAAGAAAGCAGAGTGAACGCGTGCTGATGTCGTTGAAACAGGAACTTGCTTTCTTAAACTGAATCCTGCAATTCCTGCTTCACTCGCTGGAACATCAATAGGAGCATCAGCAGTTGAAGTAAACTTCGAAATGAGATTTGTCTGTGTGTTATAGACCCATAGTTCAGCGTCATGGCAGTTAAATATTCTCGTTAATTTATCAGAAACTTTCTCAATGAACTGCCGAAGTCTCGTTGTTTGAATCAACTCAGAAACGACGATATCATCCATGATCGGCTGGAACATCCACGGAGAGTACTTCTTGCACTTGTCCTGGAAGTATTTAGCGAACTTTTCGTCCTGTGGACCGAATATTTGCGAACTTTTGGATCGAACAATTTGAATGACAGCTTTCACATTGTTGCCGACATCGAATAACGGGAACGATAGCAGATGTGAATCCGGAGGTATCATGTTTCCTTCATATTGCGGTGAATAAGACTCGTGCATCGAAATTGTTGCAACATTTAATATTTCGCGAGAAAATTGTGTAAAACCGACAGTACCTGTTCCATGAGGTACAGTATTCGTCTTAGATGGACAGTATAACGTTTTCACTGATGCTATGTCATGATAAAAATAAACTGCATCAGCTAAATAATAATATTGTAAAGTAACTTCAACGAGCTTATGTAGAGCATCAGTTGAAGAGTTGGAAACGATCTTGTCAAATGTCTCTTCCATCTTCAAATGATGTAAATATTTCTCGTTATTCTTCACAGTATCGACTTTCTCTATTTCGAAGACAGAATATGTTTCTTCTTTCGTAACTTTACGTGAACGCGGTGAAGTTAACTGACTGCTCGTTCTCACAGACTGTAATGCGAAAGATGGAGCCTCTTTGACAGGAATACCCTTGATTTTCTCGATCTTTTCTTGTCGCGTTTTGGTAAGTTTCTGAGACAAATAAGGTGCAAATTGGTCTATTGGCTTCGGTGGCGGAGTTGCGTCGTTGTATAAATTTTGCATCGGGTGGGTTTCAGTTATTACGACAGAAGACACAGTGGGAGGCGTCTGCAATGTCTTGCTGACGGTCCTCCTCGTGGTTGTTGCTGATTCTACACCCATTCGGCGAATGATTTTCGCCGATGACATTCTTATTTTTCAGATTTGTTTTAAATTGTAAAAGTGTCAGGAATCTTATTGTAAAAATTATTCACGTTTAAAAATGCATTTGTCGTTGTTTCACACATAAATAACATCAAACACAGTGCCCAATTCAATGTACTAATGACATCTATCAGAATAATCTCTTACATCATCTTGTTTAATGATTTTTCGTCACACATAGCGCATCAATCTTTTTTCTTGGTGATTTCAAGTGTTTTCATAACATATTGAGATAACTCACATCTGAATAAAATCTATATATCATAAACTTCTATTTGCAATATCAAAGAATCTGGAACACACTTTCAATATCTTGTTATCACATCAAAAATGCATCATTTTACACATCATCAAAATTCTATTATAAACAATGTTCACACTCTCTATTTTATATACTGTATAAGAAGTATATTATAATGATAATAAAATTTTGGAATTCTCTCATTAAATGATGTGAAATAACTTTAATTTACGTCCTCTCTTCATGAATTGTTTGTTTTATTTCAAATTTTGCCATATGTTATGCATTGATATAGAGATTTGATTGTAAACAATAAATGAAAGCTTAACCTATATCGTTAATTTTTTAAAAAACGGTTTGTCTAAAATTGATACGCAAAGTCGGCGAAACTCGTTTTTTAACTCACTGGATTAACTTCTTGCTAAGTTATTGAACCTCAATGTACAAAATCATGTTGTGCATGATATATTAAAGAATTAGCTAACAAAGTCTATATTTCATTAAAATATTAGATATATCTTGCATCAAAAAAATTGATTTGCTATGATGTGCTTTACTCGTTATAATATATTATATTCCCATTGTATAGCATTTTTATAACGTAAAATATGTTGTTGTCGATGATAAATCGGTAAATCTAATCACAAATATGCTTTTTAGCTTTTTTTAGAAAAAAGTATTCCAAGTGTTCACACATAAGCTCTGTGTGTTATTCTCCCAAAAATAATGATCACTCTTTTTTGTGCAGCTAGATTTGAAAAGTTTATTAAATTGAGAAGATTTATTTGAGACTATATTTTGCTTTGATGAATTGTAATGCAATTGAGCGTTTTCCTTGATGTTCAAATTCATATTCTCCTCTTAATTCGGCATTACCTGAAAGAGTTTCCGATTTTTCAAAGATTTCATCATCGACCTCTTTAATCAACTCATCCGGATGATTATATTCCAATATTTTCTTGTGCCAAATATATACGGAATTATTAAGCATTCATGCGACAAAATTAATAAGTGTCATCCACAGAGAAAAACCTTTAAACATTTTCCTCCAATAATGGTACTTTATATTCAAATATTGCAATTTTGAAAATTTTGAAAGGTGTTTTTTTTTCAACCAAATTTGATCATTAAGAAGAAAATTGCTACAGATTTGCTAAGTTCTGCAATATAAATGGAGATTATTCCTGAGGAAGGAAAACCTATCGTTGAGCTGAAAGTCATTTCAGAAGAAAAAATGATTAAGAATCAAATTAATGAGATATCAAATCAATTCCCGCCATCATATCAACTGCACATTGATGTGATTCCACAGCCAGAAGATCTCCTTCGAGAGACGAAAGTAATGGCAAGATCTCAGCCGTTAACTCCACAAAGGGAATATTCAAAGAAACTCATGAGAGAGAGGAACGCAAAGAACACTTCTATCTTTAACGCAACACCGGTAATCCAAATCAATCCTCCATTACTTCCAAAATTAAATATGTCGAGAAATTATCTGATTTCGACATATTTCGATGGTTATGATCCATTATTAATGTGCACAGAAAGCGGAGTCAACTATGCAACACAGTTGTCTTCGATCGCTGATTCAGCTAATTTTGATATTGATTTAACAAAAGAAATCGATGCCAAAGTTCCTGAAGTCGATATTGAATTTTCAGGACAAGGAAACAGGAAATATATGTTCGAAGAGAAGTATCCTGAATACTCAGGACAGAATCCAAATCATGAAGAGGAGGATGACAAAAAGGAAGATGTTGAAGTCGATTTAATGAATAAGCCAAGAAATCCAGCTGAAAGAGAGGCAACAATAACAATGTTGATGTCATCATCATTGATCGCATCTTTTCTCACAGAAGACAAAGAGGATAAAAATCTTCACAAGAGATTGAACTCCATCTTCGTTGAGAATTCTCAACGAAGCAGAGAATAGAGATAGCGGTCAAATACTCAGATTACGACTCCAATAGATTGACGTTGAGTGAAGCTGTCTTCAATTGGGAGAAAAAAATATAGCACAATTAAAGCTTATGACAAGGTCTACAAGGATTTCAAAGAGAGCATGAAAACAGTTCCAGTAACAGATCTTCTTGATGAAGCATATGTGAGCCACATTAGATTAATGTTCAGCACAGCAGAAAACAATGTTAAAGTCGTTTTAAACAGATACAGAGATATGATTGATGGCCCATTAGTTATTGATGGACGCGAGATTGAATCAATCTTCAAGAAGAGAAATAACAAACTTAACAGTTGGCTTAATGTTAGAAACCAATGATTTTTTTATATGTTTGTTGTATTTAAATTATAGTAGATTTATTTTTGTAATGTTTTGCGAGCTTCCATGATCATCTCAGATAATTTCGAATGGCTCTCTGAAGGAGCACAAAGGATGTCGAGCGCAGTCTGTCTTAGTGATTCCTTTGAAAATGGAACAGAATTATAGTGTGTAACAATAGCACCAGCTTCTTCAGCGATGACCCATGAAGCAGCAACATCCCATATATGCGGTCCACGTTCCCAATAAGCATCGAATCTTGATGCAGCGACATAACACATATCTAAGCATGTGCCGCCCCAACGCCTGATGTCACGGATTTTAGGAAGGATGTGTGTTATCTCAGTAATGTTGTTATCAGGATTTGTCAAATGATCGGAGCAGAAACCTGTTGCAACAAGGCAATCAACTAATTTTTCTCTCCTTCTAACATGTATCTGCTTGACTTCACTGTTGGACTCCAGGAAGGCTCCTTTACCTCTTATAGCCCAAAACATTTCATTTTTGTTCGGATCATAGATACATCCAGCAATCGATCTGTGATTTGCGTCCAAAACTCCAATTGATACCGAAAAGTAGGGAATGCCGCATGAAAAGTTGGATGTGCCATCCAATGGGTCTGCACAGAACCAAATTTCATCTGGTCCTCTGATTTTTGGAGGAATATCGTCCCCTTCTTCAGTAATCATTCCGGCATCAGGGAAATGTTTGGAAAGTTCCGCTCTAAGGTGTTTATCACTATCAAAATCAGCATGAGTTACAATATCAGCTGCTGAGGACTTAGTAATCTCTGTGAAATCATGAGCATTGTAGTGCCTCATGATTATCTCGCCACATTCGCGTGCAATCTTCTTTATTATCGGAAGAACTTTCTCAAAAAATTCTTCACTCATCGAAAATGATCGGAATTTTGTTCTCAATTTTCTTTTTAACTCAAATTGACTACAAAAACAATGTTATTTTGATTTTTATGTTTACATAGAAAAGTGACAAAATGTTTTTGTTTTCATTCATAACTCAGCCAATAATAAACACATCATTACTTAAAAATTGAAAATCACCAAAAGCATCTCCAGGTATGCAAATGTCATCGACTTTTATAAAAAATATCACAAATTTCTAATTTTCAAAATATAATTCAGATATAACTTGTAACAAAGCAAAAATCAATAGTTTGTAGGTTCAAAAAATTATCTTTTTATGCTTTTTGTCTCAATGTTTAATGATTAAGAATGAAATTAGAAAAAAGCTCGGTCACCGGGTATCGAACCCGGATCAAAAGAACGACAATCTTACATGATAACCATTACACTATGACCGATTTACATATTGATTAAATAAGATATAAATACCATAACTATTTATTAGCTTGATATCAATTCACGGCGATCTTGACAGACGACGCATTCGATACAGCATGTTGTGCAGAAGCAGTCCGCGCAGTCATTGCTTGTCTCACCTCTCTTTTTGAGAACAGACTTGCGAACCCAATAAGGATAGACAACCATTAAAAGATGGCATAGCGAACATTCTTCTTCCCGAACTTTGGCCTTGTTCATAGCGTTAGCGCATGGGAGGTAAAACATTATGTAGATGCAGCCAAAGATGTCCTTGTAGCATGCGAAGAGACCACCCTCGTAATCATACATTTTTGAGATGTGAAGAGTTCATCATGCGATATCTTCGAATTGAAAATGCACTTCTGTAACGATATCTTTGGAAACAAAAAGCAGCAGATATCGGCTGCAGTCTGTTTATAGGTTTCCTATTCAATTTGAATACCAGTACTATCACTGATATCGACTTATTGATATAAAAAAACTATCATGCAACGTTGGAATTTCACAATTCACATCAATAACGGAAGCCTAAAACCATGTATTTCTCAATACACATGCATATGGACTCAAATTATGATGGAAATTAAAACAAAACATCAACAAAAATGATTGATGAAATTCTCATGATTTTAAGTGTGTGCAACATTGAAAACACAATAAAAATGATACCATACAAAGGAAGATATGATTTAACACATTTGCATTCTCTAAACAGCTATTTTATACAATCTCTTGTTATAAGACAACATTTCATATCATAAGACAACCTCTCGTGTTATCTTTTGAATGTTAAAAGAAGCACATCAGTTTGACTCATTCCAAAAGGAAATTTATGACAAGAAATTCTCGAATTCACGAAAACTGTTAAGATAACACCAAAGAAAATCGAACAAAAACCAAAAGAAGATGTTCATAAAGCAACAAATCCGATTGATACAAATCCGAATATTCCAAAATTGGATTTAACAAATGTTTCCAGAATCACGGCTGACATGCTCAAAGATTCGTTGAGATTGACACTTACCAGCAACTGGAACTTAGGATAGACAAGAGAAGTTGAATTTTTCAAAAACAAATTTACTCAAGTTACTCCAATCAGCACAAAAGATCCAAGACTTCCGAAAATGCATAGTGGCATGGACAATGGAGAACAAATAGCATTAGATCTCGAATGGAATCCATACAAAAATACTCAAGTTGAAGTGTTCCAGATCTGCAGTTCTAAATATTGTTTGGTAGTTAAAAACGAAGGAAAATTAGAGGTTTTAAAGGAGTTTCTTACAAAACACAAGTTCGCAATGAAAGACATTTCATGTGATTGGAAAATGCTGCAGAAAACATTTGGTGATTCTCTTCAAATGGAAATCGATGATATTGCAGTCACCGTCCTCAGAAAGCATAAACTCCCCGAAGGTTTCACAGACATGATTGAGATGTTTGCAAGCGGCACACCAACCAATAAGTTCAAGGACAAGAAGATTTCGAAATCTAGATGGGAGAAAAAGTTATCGATTCCTATAATCCTTTATTTTACTTTCGATGTTATTGGTCTTTATGCATGCATGCCGAATTTCAAGAATGCTGCTGATATCAAGAAGCAAAATGATGACATTAGCAACTCTTCACATTAATTTAGATTAAGAATAAACCGGATGTGTTTTGTTAATATATATATTTCATTAAATTATAAAATTATTTTTGAAAAGTAGGTTTTAACGTAAAATATCGTAATGCCAATAATAGAACAAACCGAGAAAGATATGATGAATACAGTTTAAATCTTTGTAAATTCATCTTCACGGTTCATGAACTGAATTCCAATGATACCACCGACAATGATGAGGCATCCAATGATGTTGAGTGCCAAAGCGCCGCCTTTAACGATTCTCTTGCAATGATATAAAACAGATGGAAGAGCAAGAATAGAAACAGATCCGACAACAATGCACCAAATAAGAACATCGTGTGTGATAATATCATCTTCGCTGTCATCTTCGTCTTTGTTCATGTACCATGTGCCGCAAATAGCGACGAAAACTGCAGGAATGAGCTCAAAGAGAACAAAAGCACTCTTTTCAATGACGCAGCTACCGATGGTGAAGCAAATACCAGCAGCTAAACAAACGCCAAGAACTAGATATGGAAGAGCCTGCATGAAGTGTCACGTTTTTGATAATTTTTTTTATGCGTCACGTTTCGATGTTTCGAAAAAGAAATTCACCGGAATTAACAAAACAAGAGTAAACTTTTATTTCCTCCACAAGAAATCATCAAATTCCTAATCAAAAAGGGCATATTTTAAATTCATATTTTTTAATATTCAAAATTATCGAATCTCTCTATTGCCATTATAAAGCATTTGGGCAAATATATCTATGTGGAAAGTTCCATCAAATGAGATGGATGATTTTATTAATTCGAATAAAATACAACTAATATAAAGTAGATCACATGGGGATATAAACTCACCAGCTAAGGAGAGTGGATCTTGATGGTTGGCGAAGATGATCTTTCAAAGCTTGAACAGTTAATTCAATTGCTTCGAAAGATGAGAATGGCTGAAACACAATAGGTTTCTTGGCCTGAGGTTTCGATTGTACTTTAGTTGTGCTTGGTTTTAACTCGAAATCTGTTTTCAACATTGATGACGATGAATTCGACCTTGCAAATTGTTCTGTAGGCTTCTTCTCTATCCAAAAGTCAGGGAAGTCAAATGTCATTTGCGCATTTGATGCCATTTGATCATCATAGTATGTGTTTTGCTGGTAATCGATTGATGTTGTGCCGTAGTCT
This sequence comes from Trichomonas tenax, assembly GCA_023091735.1. NCBI lineage: Eukaryota > Parabasalia > Trichomonadida > Trichomonadidae > Trichomonas > Trichomonas tenax. The sequence continues at coordinate 19,894 of JALKBU010000417.1, forward strand.
ATTGCTGGGGCTGTTATTGGTGATGATATGGCATCGAAGTCAAAACCGAAGTCATCGTCGATGTCGTACATCTGTGTTATCTGTTAATGAAATGGCCGGATCGTCATTTTTTACCGCAAAATCTTGCCGCATTTTTGTGTTTATTTGAATAGTTTACAATGATTTCCCGGGAATTTATCGTCTTCAGGTCACTATTGCCGCCAAAACTATTTGGAATAAACCATGTTATTCCACTCTCTGTTTGCAGGCGATACCAATTAACAAACTTTCTTAAAACCAATTTTGCGCGCAAAAAAATTTAATTACTTGAAGACAATTTCTTATTTTTATGTATTGTTTCTCTATTTTATGATTCGCATACTTAGAAGTATGGATTTTATAATGGATAATTATCAATTTATGATTTTATGGTGGAAACATTGCCTAATTAACGTCATTTAACTCAATTTCACTATTTAAGCAACAAAATCATAATATACTCCTGATGCATAATAATACCATATGAATTATATTAGTTCATTCAATGATTTATTATAACAATATATTTATCAAAAGAGATTTAGTAAAGATCTGGCATTTTGATATAAATATAAACAAACAAACTCTAGTAATTAACATGTATACGCATTGAATAACAAAAAAATAGTAAAAAATAAATTTCAATTTCTGAAATGGAGATGTGTCAATGTATTATTCTTGAACTTGAGCTTAGATGCATTGATGTTAGCAAACAACTGAGACTTCGGATTCATGATATGAACAACTTGCTTAATTCTTGTGTTGATCATGAGCGAATGAGCGACCTTAATCTTGCTTTGGTTGAGCAAAGGACATTTAAGAATGACTTCGCGTATTTCTGATATAGTTGCTCGTAAATGTGGTTGCGGGTTGATACTCATCCTTAGTGCACGATCTAAACACTCGCAAATTATGTCTGGAAGCGGAGCATCCATAAGACCGAACTGTTTAAACTTTACCCACTGCATCGAATTTTCGAAAGGCAACTTTTGGAAAATAATGTAGAACAAAGTAATTCCAAGAGACCACACATCAGCCTTGAACGGATTATATGGTCTCTTATCGAAGATCTCAGGGGCCATGTAAAATTTGGTTCCCGAATAAGATTTCGAGTAGCCATAACAGATATCAGATAAACTGAAGTCGGCGAGCTTCACTTGTCCGTTCTTATCTACGAGTATGTTTGAGGGCTTTATGTCACGATGGCAGACGCCATGGGTGTGAAGATACTCCAGAGCAGTAATTGTCTGATAACAGAAGTTGACAATGTCTTCATGCGAGCAGTGGTGAATTTTGGGGTATGATGAGATATCACCTTGCGAACAACCTTCTAATATCAAATAAAATTTATCGTTTTCGACGAATTGTTCGTACAATTTTATAACATTGGGGTGATCGAGCATTATCAGTGTCTGTATTTCATTCGAAAATGACGTAAACTGGCTCAGAACCTTGCAGACGTAAACTTGTCCGCGATTCTAGTGAAGAACAGGGAATACTGAGCCAAAACCTCCCTTGCCGATAGATTGCTTTATAAGGTACCCATGCAACTGAAGGGAGTCGAAAGCTTCTTGGTTAAAGCTTTCTGTAGATGTTTGTTCCATTTTGTTATGTAAACTATACAAAAATTTCATATAGTTTTGACATTAGTTATAAAAATATTCTGGATATCATTTTACATAATTGTATAATAAACGATTATTTAAAATTTTTGAATGGTATTATTCAATTTTTTATTTTCACATTTGCTATGCATAATATAATGATTAATATTTATTAGGTTATAAAATTAAGAAGAAAATATTTGTGAGAAATTTTCGATACAGATTAAAATACTCTGCAACATATAAGGCGTAATATCTTTAAAGTTTCCGTTTTTGTTCAATTTAACATTTTTGGAGTCTACAAAGATTGCATGAATAAATGATTCACTGCATTAAAATTTGTAACCGTTCAATTCGACACTTTTAATATACATTGAATTTTATTTGATATCGGTTCCCTTATTCGTCTTTTTGATTTTGCAACGTCATAATTCAGCACCAGTTTCCTTTTGATAATGCATGTTCCTATACATCGATGTCTAATAAACTTTTCGTTTGATTTGTTCGGAAATGAATTCACTGAAAAATCATTTCATCTGACTGATGACAATTTTCAATCTGACTTTTGACACGTAAAATGGAATATTTCGAATAATCAATTATATCTTTCTATATAAATATGTATATGATGCATCATTTAAACCACCGATACAGCACATATTTTAGTGCATGCAACACGTAATATTTATTGATTTCGTTGAAATTTTATAGCAATATGAAATCGAAAATCTCCTTACCTTAATGATATAACGTGATAAAAGATGTTATTGTTATATCATTCAAAGGTTAAAAAGAAATATAGAATATAAGACTTTAGCACATAAATCAAAGAAGAAAATATGAAAGAGCATTATATATATTAATATTTAGCTTGAATCACATTAAGTTTGCGTTAAAATTCGTAAGGTGTGATTGTTTATATTAGAGTAATGGATTTATTTCACTCTTTGATGAGAATGGTAATTAACCTTATTTCTGGAATGAGTTATTTTCATATTCTGTATCAAAATACAGCGAAATATTATGTATCTGGATGCTGCAGATGGAAATTTTATAGAGGAAATGCTCTTAAAATTGAAATCGGATCTTGATCAAATAAGGTTATTTTAATATGTCACATTTTTCAAATGCTTTCTTTATTGATATCTTCCGTAATAAGTAATGAATACGTTATCAAAGACGGAGTTCTAACGATTTCTGGCAGCGGCAACATAACGAAGGCGGAATATAATGAAAAAATTGGAGAATTATCAATCACGAAAATTTATATCAACGGCAAAATACCTGAAATCGAGGCTGATTGTTTCGCGTATTCACAGAGTTTGGAGAAGGTCGTTATTTCTGCGAATTTAAAGAAGATCAGTGATCGCGCTTTTCAAAATTGCAACAGTCTCACTGAAATACATCTTCCTGACTCTGTAGAATTTATTGGTGAATACTGTTTTGATAGTTGTGGCATCACTACTTTGAGTTTACCTGCAAATCTTCAAATTATTGGCGAATTTACTTTCACAAATTGCTATTCATTAACATCGATCGAATTTAGAGGCGACTTGCTCAATATTTCGGCTGAATATTTCTTCAGATGCAACGCATTAAAAGAACTGAAATTCAAAATTTTTTCAACAAAGTACTATATTGAAAACAATGTTCTCTACAACGCCAACAAAGACACGCTCATCATTTATCCACCGGCTTTCGGGACATTTAATATTATCGCAAATGTTCAAAAATTCGGAGAGTATGCTTTAGCTTGTTCATCAATAACAACAATAAAGATTCCATCTACAGTTCAGTTCATTGATCACCATTGCTTTGCTGATTGTTCTGCGATTAAATCAATTGTAATTCCAGAAACTGTGAAGGGAGTCGGATCTGCACTATTTACCAAGTGCTCTCAACTTGAAGCAGTCGACATTAAAGCACGCATCAACAAAATTGATACTTTTACATTCAATGGTTGTAGACATTTGAAATCCGTCCAAATTCCCGATTCAATTGAAGTGATCGATCAATTTGCGTTCCAGAGGTGCAGATTATTGACACAGTTCACATTTCCTGCTTCAGTTAAAACAATCAGATCAAATGCGTTTTCTGAAACAGGAATTCAAACGCTAACAATGAACAAAAATCTTGTATTAATAAAGCAGCAGGCATTCAAGCTGTGTGCAAGCTTAGAAACGATCCAATTCAACGATATAATTAAAACAATTGATTATGAAGCTTTCGCAGGCTGCACAGGTTTAACAACCATCAAAACGCCACCATCACTAGTTAATATTGGCGGCGGCATATTCAGTGACTGCTCAAACCTCACGGAAGTCACAATTCAAGGAAATATCGATCAAATTTCAAATAACTCATTCTACAAGTGCACAAACCTCAAAACACTCAACTTCCCGCAAACTATTGTTACCATTGATGCAGCAGCATTCGCTTATTGCTATGGACTCGAGAAATTCGATTTCCCACAGAAAATCATTTACATTGATAATTCTGCATTTTGGTCATGCAAGAACTTACGTAATGTCACATTCCCCAAGAAATATTTGCACATTGCATCATTGGCATTCGCTTATTGCACAGCACTGGAAACAGTCGATTTGCCTGATTCAATAGATCTCGAAAATAATGCATTTTATTCATGTGGATTCACAAGCATCAATATTCCAAATGGCATCTCAACAATTCCTGATGACTGCTTCCAGTTCTGCACACACCTGAAGAAGGTTGTTATTGGCAATGATGTCCTTGATATCAACAGCAAAGCATTCTTTGGATGTTATGAATTAGAAGAAGTTGTTTTTAATGACAAACTTAGATCGATTCAAACATATTGTTTCAAGGACTGCTATAAGCTTAAGTCTGTTGTTTTTTTAAGCAGACTCAATACTATTGATCGTGAAGCATTCGCGAACACTCAAATAGAAACAATAAAGATAATTGGAAACACACAACTTGGAACAAAGTGTTTCGCAAACTGCACAAATCTGAAGAGTGTCGATCTTGGATCAGTTCGCATTCTTCCATACAATTGCTTCCAGTTCAGCCACATTGATGAGATCACTCTTCCAGATTCTCTCACCGAAGTTAGAGAAAACTGCTTCGAGAACTGCATAATCAACAAAATCAATGTTTTGGGAACAACATCATTCTTCAAGTTCTCATTCATCAACTGCGGTCAAATCGGAACAGTGATACTCTCTAAGCCAATCACAATATCTGAAAATACATTCAATGGCACAACAACAATATCAAAACTCGTTTACTGCGGAACATCAGATTTAACAACGAAAATTCCGAAGAATATTGTAGCAAAAGTCATTGTTTCTCCTTTATACAAGCATAAGACATTCGCTGGACATCCCATTGCAGATGATAAAGACGATCTATGCCATGCCTCGAAGAAGAAGGAATGGAATTTGCCTTTGATTATCACGATTTTATGCTGCGCAGGTGCACTTTTGATTTGCGTGATTGCAATCGGAGTCTTCTGCTATTGGTCGAGATCGAAGAATAAATTCAATAGAGAAAGACTGAGTGAATCATTGCTCAGCCAAATCTAAATTTTAGTTTATTAGTTACAAAAAAATTACTTTACTTTCTTTCATAGTTAAAAATATGCATAAAAGTTTTAGTGAAAAGAAATCCGGAATCTGAGTTTATCTTCTGCCGTATGGTTGCTGGCCTGGGTAACCACCATATGGCTGCTGGCCTGGATAGCCGCCGTATGGCTGCTGACCGTATGGGCTAGCGCCATATGGATTTGGCTGCTGACCTGGAGCACCATATGGACTCTGGCCTGGTGCACCTGGATATCCTGGCTGCTGACCGTATGGGCTAGCGCCATATGGGCGCTGGCCTGGTGTGCCGTATGGGTTCGAACTTGGAGCACCATATGGGCTCTGGCTCGGCTGCTGCGGCTGGCCATATGGGCTGGATGATGGCTGTCCATATGGGCTGGATGATGGTTGACCGTATGGATTGGATGATGGCTGTCCATATGGGTTAGAAGATGGCTGAGCTGGCTTCTTTTCATCTGGCTTGTGCTGTGGCTGGCCTGGAGCGCCATATGGGCTCTGACTTGGAGCGCTGTATGAGGATGTCTGGCCTGGAGCACTATATGGGTTCTGGCCTGGCTGCTGTGGCTGACCGTATGGGCTGGATGCTGGCTGGCCTGGAGCGCCATATGGAGATCCACCTGTTGATGATGGTGGTGTCATTGATGGATATCCACCCTGGGAGCCATGTGGTGATGGCTGGTTCATCTGTGGATAGTCACCGTGAGAGCCCTGAGATTGTTGACCTGGAGCGCCATATGGCTGAGCACCTGGATATCCTGGTTGTCCGCCATATGGATCCTTTGGTGCTGGCGACGGTGGCTGTGGAGCTGGCGATGGAGCAAGAGATGGTGTTGGTGCTGGAGCATCCTTTGGCTTCTCCTCTGTTACTTTGAACTTACCAACAGCGATTGGAAGGCTGAACTTATAGTGCTTTCCGTCGATATCAGTCTCGAACTCGAAGTCCTGGAATTCAGCTTCGCCACTCTTGGCGTTGAGTGCATAGTTGCCGTTGAACTTAATCTTGAGTGGGATCTGCTTTCCTGTTGATGATTGTGCGCCAACAGTGAGATTAACACCACCAAGGCGTCCCTCACGGATCTGAGGCTCCTCCTGCTTCGGTGGCTGCTGTGGAGCACCGTATCCCTGTGGCATTCCGTAGTTATCCTTTGGATTTGGATATCCAGATTGATTTGGTGGTGGAGAATTGTATCCCTGCAGCGGCTGCTGTGGGTATCCCTGCCCTGGCATTTGGGCACCGTAGCCCTGCGATCCTGGTGGTGTTGGCTGATGAGGAGGCTGCTGTGAACCAGCTGGCTCCAGTTTGGCCTTCGGGATCGGGTCTGTTGGGTTTACACCGTATGGATTCTCGCTTGGTGCGCTTCCGTATGGGTTCTCTGTTGGAGGATACGTCGAAGGCTGTCCACCATTCGAACCTGGGCCGGCTGGTGATGTGCCTGATGGAGTGACGTTCATGTCAATGTCTGGATAAGAAACGTCTGGGTAAAGAGGTTGACTCATCTGAAATTCAAAAATGAATCCGGTGAACTTAAAAGGTGACGATCTTACATTGTCAAAAATCTGAGATATCGGTTAAAATTTTTTACCTCTCAAAACAAAAGGAGGGAAACACCCCTTCTTCTAGGAAACAGGCTTCCATCTTTGGGCTGTAGCTCCAGATGTCCCACCTGACAAAATTATGAACGGGGATCGAGGGAAAAGAACTTACTAATCTTTCTCTAAATAGTATCGAAATTTTAAATGCAGCCAAAACACGGAAATGCACACTCACCTTGATATATCTTTCATGCTTATATGCTGCCATTCATAACAAATCCTTTAATAGAGAATATTTATATGTAATATCAATTTGTTCTACTACAAAAATAATGAAAATTGCACAAAATACTCACGAGTTCATATAAAATACCGACTTTAATGCGAAATCACATCTACAAAGTCTTTAAATCCCAAGCTTATAAATTTTGATTTTATTTGATTCTTTTAAAATGACTCAGCACACACCTCCCAATGACTCACATGTAGCATTGAAAAATACCACGTATTGAGAACTGGAGTAATAAATAATAAATTTGATGAATTATTCATAATAACCAAGACTCAAATAAAGCTTAGATTTTGACAAAAATATGCTGAACTAGCATACTAAATTGTGTTCAACTTATTTATAGATCACAAATTTTAAAAATTATCATTAAATCAATAATGAAAAACTGTAATATTGAGTAATCAGTTTCTATAATTATGCACATGTTACCACTATCATATGTGAGTTGTATCAATGATATAAAATGTATTGATTACGAATTCAAAAGATGAGATGTAATTTGTATTTCAAAATTGGTAATTTATTTTTAACCAACTCTATGATAATTTGATACAACACTAGTTGGCTATTGTGTGTATGTTACATGTTTTACTTGAAGCTGATTTGTTATAAAGGTCCAAAAATCGCGTTTTTAACATATGGTTTTGATTGGTCCAACATTCATTTTATGAGCATTTAGGAGGTGTGTAGTACATGAGAGAGTGCGCAAACGATATTCATTTTTAATCAGAATTATAGAAGTTTTAATCCATGAAATCTCGAATTTTACATGTTATACCTATTGCATCCGTAGCTATTCCAGGCTCTGAGCCCCAATTTATCCGCTTTGAAATTACAGATTTCTCTGGAGAGAGAACTTTTCACACCCGAGATGAAAAAATTTTCCTAACGGTAGAGTTTCCCTCCTTTTATCAAAACCTTAAGTTGCAAACCACATTATAATACACAAAAAGAAAAACATGAAAATATATCCTAGCGCATCTATGATATTTACATGTCAGAAAATTACTTTACTTGACGAAACTCTCGAATTTTCGATAATTTTAAAGATTTACATGACAAAATTTTTTCAGAGCTGTGAAATAACTTAAGGTTAATAATGTATTTTTGTAATATTATCCAAATATCAACGAAAAGTGAATTTTTGTTTTAATCTCAAATCCGGAAACAAATGATCATTGTATTGCCTGAGTTCTTTTATGGATATCTTTGAATTGATGTTCTGAGGTAATGCTCATGCGTTTTTTGGTTAAACATTAAGTTTTGAAAAATATTTTAAATTTCGTGGAACGATGAAAGCTATTTTCGAGAATTAAGAATATAAACTACATTTCTATGTTTTAGAATTTTTGCTAAATAACGAAGCTTCAACTCTTTGTTTGTTCATTTTTTAGAACTGTTTTAACGCTCAAATTTGGTTTTTAGCGACCAAAATTGGCAAAATTAGCATTACCATTATGTAAATGTTATAATAAACCATATTTTAAAAAGTGAATAAGGTTAAAAGTCACGTTTTTTACAATTTATTTGACACTGTTTACATTAATAAAATAGTATATATTATGCGAATTATTTTCCATCGTTTTTATTTTTGAATACTTTATTTTTATTAATCAATAATTTCAGCATATTCATTGGGAGGCTATGAGTATAAGTTGGTGTATCACATTAAAAACATGTTATATGTGCATACATCTATGTATATTGTCGTCTCCGCAATGATTTCGTGTATTTATAAATTAAGATACTGAACAATTAATCAATTAGGAGCTTGTATTATTTGTAATATGGTGCTATGTTGTTGGCGTGTGATATATTTATAATAAATATTGCTATTTACTCAATAATAAGCTGATATCAAATTGTTAATGAAAAATATGAAACAATATTATATATGTTTAACACTACAACTATGTATGGCATCACATAAGAGTTATATTTGCCCATACATGTTTGATTTGGTTCTGATCCCCAGAGTTGATACACATCTCATTTTTTGATCCAAATTTGTCCCAATAATTGTGTTTTGCTTATAATCACATAAAATTTATATTATCTAATATCATTTATACCATATTATTATGGTTCAAATTTTTGAATCCTTAATGTCGAAAGATGGTCCGCCAAGCCTTTATAACTCAATGAAAACTGTAACCAGCAAAAGAAATCCAAAAGCATTGCATTCATAAAGTTGCTTAAAACAAAACTTGAAAATGTCGCCTTACCATTTCAAATTTATGAATAACTTTAGGTGTTAGTTAAGAAATATGAAAATGGTAATACGAATCTATATGATTTTTCAAATGGAGCATTTTCTTGGTGGAGTTTTTAAGCTCATTCAAAAAATGGTAAAAATGATTTATTCATTATAAGGATTAATTGTACATCATTCATTTTAATTTCAGAAATTTTTTTCAGAGGAATAAAGTAAATCAAAATTTTTCATGCTTCCAGTTGTGTCTGAGCCTGGAGAGATTGATTGGTACCATGAAATTGCTAAGGGAGGTGGTGAAGGCGATGTCTTTCCCTACAAATCCGAGAGTTTTCCATCTGGATACTGCATTAAAATGTTTCTCAAAAAATGCAAGAAATACTTAAAGAAACTTAAGGACTTCCTCAAGAAAACCAGTAGTTACAATCTTTCATGCATTGTTGAGTGCGTGGGAATCGCTTACATAGATCATACTGAATATTGTCACGAAGGCATTATTATGAAGCGTTATGAAGGTGACCTCCACTCATATATGCTATTTCTCAACTATCCTGAGTATCATAATGGTCAATTCAAGATGTATCGCAGCAAGATCGAAATTATACAGCAAATGATCGAGCTACTCATGGAATTCCATAGCATTGGCTACATATGTGGTGACCTCAAGCTCGAAAACTTCCTTATTGACACTGATACAGGCAGAATCGTAATTGCTGACTTTGGAGATGCAAAACTTCACGGAGAAGATATTAGAATGTGCTCAACACTATACTTTGCACCAGAGCTTCAATATTCGCTCAGAGTAACAAAGGCAACAGACATTTTTGCCCTCGGAGTCGCAATTTTCCTTCTTTTATACGGCAATTATCCTTTCCCATACGATAATAGACGTAACATCACATCCTATAACATGATAAGAGAATTCTGCACAGTTTATCCTACTTCAATTGAGTTGGATAGTTTAATCAAGGGTTTACTCGATGTGGATCCATACAACCGCTTGTTTTTCTTCCAAAACTATGCTAGATTTTGTTTCATTCGCTAACCTCATCCTTTTATTTACTATTATGTGATTTTAATTATTAAATTTTTATTATTATCATTTTCAATCAAAGATATTTATACAGCATTCACTTCATATCAATGGAAACGCATTTATGAATGAGTATATCATCAAATCACGAAAATGATTTAATATTCAATAAAATTTAAACTGTGTTTTTCACGAATGAAAATTTGCATTGATGTAATAGTTTTGACATTCTCATGAAGGATAAAAAAGTATATTTTTGATGATAATGCAAACAAACAAAAAAAATATTTACTTTCGACTGGATCTGGCCCAAGTAGGGACTATGATCCTTGCGCGGCCATTTCCTGGCAATATTGATGGATTCTCGCCTGGTTGGAGGAAGTGGATTGGCTGAATAATGAGTGAATCCATGTATTGACCTCTCTGTAAAACATTGTTATAATTATTGGGAGCAATCTCATTCTTTGGAATAAACTTAAGAAGCTCAGGTATTGGATTTAACTCATGAGATCCTTTTGAGTATAGCTTTATAACTTCCTCTTTAGTTGTGATCTCATTCTGTAGAATAACAGAAGGTCTGACGTGATCAGGTGTGTTTCTCCTTACGTTGGCTCTGGCTCGCCTCGCTGCGTTTATTGGCTTAATGACAGGAGGTGTTGGGAATCTCTTCATTACAACATATTTGATAACGGAATCATCTTGGGCCTTCTGATTCTGTGGCGCTTGTTGATTGATTTCCAAATGCGAATTAACACCATTTGCTAAAAGAATGTCATTTCTTGGAGGAAGTAATGTGTGATAATTCTTGTGATTCATTGAGAATCCTTTGTCGATCTCGAAGAAGTTCCTTCTGTATTCATCTGGATATAATGCTGGATCGATGATTGCCTTGTTTTGATTTGGTAAAACGAGTGGCTGGAATAAATTACGTTCATTATAAGCGAATGGATTTTCTTTCTTTTTACCGTAAACTGAAGCAACACTTGCTCGTTCGTTTCCACGCTGATAGTTACATTTGAAAGCATTAGAATTCGAACTACCATCGATGGAATCTGGTGCAGAAGGAACTAAGATTGATTCGAATGCTGTCAATGAATTCGATTTCTCTAATGCTATGTTAATGTCAGAATTAGAAATCTGTATTTCTTTCTGGGATCTGCACTTTTGGTCTTCAATCCTATCTCTTATTCTCTTCATAGACTTTGGATTTGCAACTTTTCCTGTTGGCTGCGAAACTTGGTGCTTTGCGGCATTCTTTGATTTCTCCATCGCTGCTGTTTTAATGCTTGGATCAAGAATATCTTCGAGCTTTGGAACTTCTGGCTGACTTGCATATAGAATGTTCGTGCTTGGAGTTGGATTTTTGTTCTTCAGCAAGTTTTTAGTTGATTTTGTCTTTTTATCTCTTGATTTGCCTTTGGATTGACTATCTTTTGAGCTTTCATCTTTACTGATTCTTCTTGGAGCTCTTTTGCTCTTAACACTGCCCTCTTTCACGAAAACGTCTGGTTCTTCGTTTTCAACCAATTCTTGTTGTTCGACAGCTTCTTCGATTTCATCGTATTCATTGTCACTGCTTGAATTCTTGACGGATTTCGGTGACTGATGTGTTGATTTGAAAGATTCTTCGGTGATATGTCTTTCAATTCTTTCATTTCGAACTAAAATTGCATCTCTCATTGTTGCATCACTTACTGACGAGTTTCTGAACATTCCTGAAGCTAAAATATCGACAATTCTATTGAAATTATCGAGTTGTGGAACTTCTTTGTCAATTTCTTTTCCAAAGACGATTTCTCCTTTAATTATCATTACATCGTTATCAACTGAGAGGATAACATCACGCTTTCCATTCAATATCTCTGTTGCATAAATTGAATTATCGAGAATTATTGTTGCCAAACAAGTGTCAACGTAATTGAAGTAATTGACTGTTCCATCGATAGATGTTGAAACCCAAAACGTTTCTCCGAAAGTCATTGATGTGATATTTGTCTCATGCATTGAGATTGTTGTTTCTCGAAGTAAATTCTTAATCATTTCAAATCTGGATATTTTGCCATTGTCGCGGCCGATGTAGAGAATGTTGTTATGCATCTTAATGAGTCCTTCCGTATTTATTTTCTTTCTCAAAACTAAATTAAAGTTTTGAACATTGTATACAACTATTTCATCATCAGACACGGCTATGACGTACTGCCCATCAAAATGAACACTCTTGATCACAACTGGAATCGGATAAACTTGAATTCGATTTGTAATGTTCAAATCCTCGTAATTAAGCACAAGAAGCTCACCGTTTGTAGTACCAGCAATATACGATACATCTCCGGTCTTAATATTTAATTGCGCAAATGATGTTATTTCATATTCGAAAGTTGATTTAAATTGGATTGGCGATGAAAATGCGTCATAAACATGTAATTTTCGGTCTTTTGTGAGTATAAATATATTATCTCGCTTTGTATTTTTCTGATTTCCGCGATCATAAAATATTTTAACAATATCTGAGTTTATTTCGGGCTTAAACTCAGTTAAAATAGCTTTGTTCTTTGGGCTGATGAATTGAATTGTATTGTTGCTGGATAAAGCCAAAATTCTTGCGGCATTATTAGTTTTTTGAACGCGATTTAATTGTTTAAACGGTCCTAAATTCTGCTCCCAGATTTTCCACGGTATGTTGATCTGTTCGCAGTAGATTGTAGAGCCGCTTACTCTGTAAATCCTCGGAAAAGTTCCTGAAACGAAGAAAATTCTTGAAATTGGCTGTCTTGCGGAATAACATCTCCAGAACTTCCCAGATTTGATGTTCATAAGAAAGAAATCTTGTTTCGATGTGATGAATAAAATATCATTTTTGGAAAAGTAAAAAGCAGTCATGAATCTCTCATTTTGTAGTTTGAAACACTTAAACACCGTTTGGTTCTTTTTGTGAATCGTGAGTTTTTCATCATTCAGTGTTAAAATCTTGAATGAAAATGGATTCAATGAAATTGGTGTAAATTCTGACAGTTTGTCATTGGTTATTTGGTAATAGGATCCGTTCATCTTGTAGGACCTAATGCCCGAATCGGTAGGAATCATTAATAATTCATTGAAATAATCAAATTGTGGCTGAGTGAGTGTTAAAAAGTTGTAATCATCTAAGAAATGAGCTATTTGGCATATTTTGAATCCAGCCATTTGAAGATTTCCTTTAGATAAGTTTGAATCAAATAAAAAACTCCAAACTCTAACTCCAGAGCCGATTGTAAGGAATATATTGGACTTAGAAGAGTATAAAATATGGTAAACTTTCTCTTGGTTTGTCGGAACTTCTTCGGAAACCGGATTTTTAATATTTGATTGTAATAATAAGTGGAAATTATGCGATTCCTTCGTAATGCAAACCAATAATTCCTGCTCCTTTATATAACACGAACACTCGCAACCTACATCTACAGTTTGTTGTACATTTTCATGATCGAAAACAGTGATTTGTTCAGTAGATGTCGATATATAGAGGCCCTCCGATATATTGTGGATACCATTGATGCTCCCTGTGCCAACAGTCATCTCAAAAATCGGTGCTATGCCATAATTTAGTTCTAGTTTATTCATCATTTATAGTTTTTTGGGGTAAAAATAGGGGGAGGTTAATTATAAGGTTTTGAAAATCAGGGCCTCAAAAAAATTAAAAGGGCCTGAAGTTAAAATATTTTCAATTGAAATTTTCGCATCATTTTTTATGATTGATTCGAGATAGAAACTTTTTATACATTACGAATTATTATTTATTTTCGAAAAATACTTAGTCAATTTTTAGAAAGAAGCGAAATTTCATATTTTCGACACAAAAAATTAAGTGTGATAAATGCACCCACTAGGTTTGTTAAAGAGCCGCAGGACATGTTTAAAGGTGTCAGCATGGGCTAACTAATCAAGGAATTTTCGATTTTTAACTATTCTACGCCTTTTTTTGAAATTGGTCTAACAGGTTACGGGACCCCATAACAAATTAACCACCACATTGCCATGGCATGATCCCAATAGACTATTTGTATTAATAGTAAAGGCTAGATTTACATCATTACAATTTTTTATCATTAGACAATGGATTCAGACCTTTTCTGCGAAATATCTTAGAAGTGTAAAAGAAAACAAAATATTTTATAACATATATCACGCTTAATAATGAAATTAAAAGTATGTGATCGTTTCTTGAGACATTGTCTGTGGGACCATCGAGATAGGGAACCCGCCATTACTAGCGGCGTGTCTACTACCTTTCAATGCACTTAAAGAAGAGCTTGAAAATCTATGATTACAGGTGATTGGAGTTACAATATCCCTTACATAGAGACTATTGCTTCTCTTAAGTTCACCATTCGTAACGAAATTCTTGTCCCTCATCGGTACATATCCGCCGTGGCAGAGATCTTTATGTTCTTTTATGAATCTGCAGTAGCCACCCTCTAAAACAAATATATACGGGAACGATAGTTTTGGATACTCGTTGACTTTTCTATCATACTCTCTGAATAAATTCATGAACCTTGGTCCTCGATCCTGCGAGAACTCGCAGTGGAAGACGACCCAGGTATTTGTATTTTTGTATTTGTCGAATAGGCTAAACAAGTGTCTTCTGGTATTAACATTTTGTGCTGAAACGATGTGTCCACCGTTATATTCATATGGAAATCTGCAGTCTATGATCAACAGCTGGTCATACATATAATGCTCAGGATGCTCCATCATCATCCTCAGATCTGAACCTTTGATTCGCTTTGGGTTAACATCCTTGGTAAGATTATCGCATTCGGTAACTTCAGGTAACGAAACAGACGAATCGTCGTCATCAAAATCAAGGAAGTTCGGAATAGGTAAGTTCATGATGGAAAGGTGTGGTAGGGATTTCATCATGAACTTACTTTTTTAATTTTTTTGATTGAAAAGTTTACAAGAATTTTTGTGAGGTATTTATTTTTTTTTGAAATATTTACATCAAAATTTTGAGAAGTCTAAATCTCCACTAAACGAATAATAGCAAACTACTCCCACTGCATCACATTTTTATTGGGCTTTTGATTTGAATGTTGATTCATATTCATCTTTTGATAGCTGAGAATCCGCCGCGTAAAAAATGGGAAACGACCACATCATTCAAACTTTTTTATTCATTTTATTCCTCTATAAGAAAAAATATATGAAATGATCAATAATATTTTTGAGATTACCTTTTAAGGGCGTAAAATCAATTTTATAAAAGCGGCCAATTTTCTTATATTTGGAAAGTACCCAACGAGATATACATGAACGAATTTGTTTTATAAATCAATTGATTCAAAAGTGCCTTTTTATTTTTATTATTTTAAGCGCTTCAGTGACACAAAAAGGCCGAATTTGATAATTTTTTGTTGACTTTTGTGAATTTCAGTTTAAAATTTTGCGATTTTGGGTTAGACTTTTGAGAGAATTGAGCTTCGCTCAATTCTCTCAAAAGTCTAACCCAAAATCGTCAATCTTGATTTCTTGAATTTTTCAAACGGCTTTCCATCAAGATCAAATTCAAAGCCATAACAAATTATTTCTAGCAACTCATTGAATTTGAATTTATTATTTATGCCTATTATGATACAGCATTTTTAAGTCAAATTATTGTTTGTCAAAACCGCTTTGTAAACAAATGGCTCTAGTCATGAAGGCGTTCTTTTGCTATATAAACTCCAACCTTTTCAATCGCTCACTAGCTTGATCTATAAACCAATTAATTCTACACCTTCCATCTTACCAGAAACATGAAAAGCTTTACTTATTCCAAAATAATTTCGTTGACAGTTTTAATACTTTCATTCTTTCAAGTTTGAAACTCATTCCTATCGTCAGGAATGTCTCGACATTTTACTCCATTTGATATTATCTTCTTAACTAATTTATCATTAATGCAAAACTTTTACAAATTGAAGAATATCTTTCTAACATGGAGTAGTATACAGATTGTGATTTTTCGAGGTAATCCAAAAATTTGGCTAACCTTGAAAAATCAGCAATCTGAGAATATCCATAATTATAATTTCCCCAATAAATAAAATAAACAATTTTCCTATAATTTATATTGAAATCCCAATAATTTCTATAATTTGTTATTAAAATGTATTGGTTAATTAATAATCTAAATTCTTATTGTTATGATTTATTAATAATTTCCTATAAATTGATGAAATTAAAAAATTAATATATATTTTCTCTAATAAATAATTATGACAACAATCCAAAATCTTTATTGTAATAATATTCAGAATACAAATTTAATATGTAATATTTCAACAAATGATAAAAAAATTAACTGAATTACTCACAAAGATAACACGGAAATATATGTATCAGAAAAAACGTCAGGAATATATTAAATATTGTGATTATTTACAACATCAAGAAAATTTAGAAGGTTATGATAAACATTATGATGATGTATTTATAGAACATTATATAAGTAGAGATTTTGATGAAAATTATCATGAAGAATTTTAAAAACATTTATCAAAATTTATTGTTGTTGTCACATTTCGAAATACGTAAACTTTACATAATAACGATGACGATAACTTTACATGCGCAAAATTGAATGCATGATTTCCCCTCATTTTTTTTGTGAGATTTGTCTCAAAACCCTTGATTTCCTATCAAATATTTTTCTGAAGTTTACACAGATTTACAAATAGTTTACAAATGGTTATAACTAAATGTGCTGCGTAACAAAAGTGCCAATTCAAATAAATGTGACAATAAGGTTTAATCTAAAAGTGACAAAAATATGACAATAAAAAATACAAAAATTTACATGTCAAAATTAATTTGGAAAATTTGGGATATTTATAAAAATTTTATATTTTATATTTTTATTAAATAATGTCCCGAATCACTCACGAACAAATTATTAAAGTTTTAAATACTTATCACATTGAAAAACATCCTTAAAATAATTGTAATTATAATTTTTCCCAATATAAGAAACTGTTAAAAAATCTCGGATATACTGGTGATATTTATAATTATAATTCCGTTAAAGAATTTCATAATAGATTAAATAAACAAAAACGTGAATTTTATCCAGAAAGAACTTTTAACGATGAATATTATGTTATCGATAATGAAAAATTACTGAATTTGAATCAGAAATTAATAATGAAATTAAAGATCAAAAATTTACAGAGGAATATCTAAACGATATGAATCCACCAGATATTTCTAATGATGCTAATTATATTAATCAATTAGAGAAAATTTCTAATGAAAATCACGAGAAAATTGTTCCACAAAATATCTAAAGAAAATCTAAAGTTAGTAAAATAGTTGAAAATCTTGATAATAATCCATTTGGATATAAATTGGATTTATCACAATTCGAAACTAATGATTTACCATTAGTTGGTGAAAAACTTAAAGAATTTTATCATAAACATATTTCATCGCAATCTTTAGATACGCATATTTTGATACATTATAAGGTTAATGGATTAGAAAAATCACAACCAATCGATAACGCTTTATTTATGGAAAGATTTGAAAATTTATTAAATGGTAATTACGTATATAAATTAGAAGAATTACCGGCAAATGCTTCAGATGATGGTACTGAAATATATTTAGAATTTTTTTGATGAGATTAATTTTACAAAACATGAAAAAATAGATAAACCTAAAAATATGAATGAAAGTAATTTTTGGCCATATAGGTTATCCAAGAAATATTCATTATTAGCAGATACATTAAAACGTTATCAGATATTTACATCATTAACTAATCCAAATGGTTCAATTCGTAAAGAATTACGATATAATTGCTTAATATATGCGTTATCTTATGTAATTACTGATGAAAATATCTTAATGGAAATATCTAATAAATTTCTCGATAGTAAATATTGTCCAATAAACGTTTTAGCTAAGATCTGTGATGAATATAAATTGATATTCCTTAGTACATCTCAAACCGCTTGAAAGATCTGATGCCACTAACTGGTACTGTAAATATCTTGCGCCAAGTGTTGAAATAACTTGATCTGGTATATTTTTACCATTAACTGTTAATTGGACATTATCATAAATAGGATTTTCAAATACAGTATAATCGTTATTATGTTTAGGGAACATCACTGAAATACATGTTACTTTATTCAATGGCATGTTAACTGTTGATTGGACACCAGCTTCTGTAGCAGCTAATGGGAATACGTTATATTCTATTTCTTGTGATGGAATAATTAATGGTGAATTTGTTAATTGGTTAAGAATTAATAATAAAGCATTAGTTAGTAATAAGATGTTCGCATTATCCACGGCTTCGCCGCGTCTACTGCGAACATCTTTTTATATTATATTTACGATAGAGTTAATTTTACAAATTAGGGTCCCCCATATAGAGAATAAATTTTTGAATTACTTACAAAATTAACGTTAAAATTAATTTTGAAACTCCTGACTATATAGAATCTATTCAGTTTTTGAAATAATTTATGACAAACTAACTAACTAAGAAAAGAAAGCGAAGGGCTTCGCCCACGCCCTAAAGGGCAAGGATTTATGAAGTAGGAAATTTTGAAAAATAATTTTAGTGGTTATGAGAGAAAATTGATGTTTTACGTTACTTTATAAGTCAAGATTAGGATTTATGAAGTAAGAAATTTGAAAAATAATTTCAAAATAAACTTATTTAATAAACCCTATACCACGCATAAACAGTAATGTATGGAGGCATGTAGTCAGTACCTGAACCAGTGTCGGCAGTGTTTCCGTAAACTGAATGAATGTGACTTCCTGCATGAT
Source organism: Trichomonas tenax (assembly GCA_023091735.1). Classification (NCBI taxonomy): domain Eukaryota; phylum Parabasalia; order Trichomonadida; family Trichomonadidae; genus Trichomonas; species Trichomonas tenax. The sequence goes on from JALKBU010000417.1 coordinate 38,975, forward strand.
CAATGATTAAACCCGTGTTGTATTCTCTGGTATCTGATGTAATATCATATCGTGAAATTGTTTCTTTTCCTCCGTTACCGCAACCGTAATAACCTCTATTACTTATTAAATGAGTATGATCTCCTGCCATTGATGTTGTACCCGAAAAGTAATGATTGTGTGAAGGTAGGTTATTTACTGTAATTTTTTTACTTCCTCCTGTTTCTCTTGATGAATTAGCGCAATATAAGAAACGATCAACTATTGGCTCCCATTCACCAAAACCAAATATTTGAGCAGGATTTACGTTATTCATTGATGTGTAAATTGAACCAACAGGATAAATTGTCATTAATAAATCATATTTAGAATTTAATACATTCTTATTTAAATTCATTATTTCCCTATTGAATGTTTTTAATAAATTCCAAACACTAGTTTCAGGATTAGTTGAAGGTGCATCTGTTCCCAATACCTGCTTAATTATTACATCATCAACTTTAATTTCATTTGCGTTTATTACTGTGTCGATTTCATGACCTTCGGTCTTGGAGCTAAGCTCCTTTAATTTTTCGTTTAACCCATTAATATCTGTTATTTCATGTGTATGTTCTTTATCTGCTTTATCACTTAATTTATTCTTTACGTCAATGATTCCTTGTTCAATTCTCATTGACAATTCATGAGTGTTATAAGTCAAATCATCATTAACTTTTTGAATTTCTGTTTTATCTGCTTTAGTATCAATTTTATTTAATGCTTCTGTCAAATCTAACGTCGATGCTTTATCATTTAATTCATTCTTAACGTCAATGATTCCTTGTTCGGTTTGTTCAATTCTTGATGACAATTCATGAGTGTTATAATCTAATTGTTCCTTGTCGGCTTTATCATTCAGTGCATTCATGACATCCGCTAAATTTGACGTCAACGTATCGGTTATTACTTTATCCGCTTTATTGTTTAATGACTGTTGAACATCAATTATCTCATCATTATTTTTAATTAGTATACCATTTGTCTGTAATCCGTCAGTGAATTCAGGAATGACATATGTAGGAGGTTCCGATGGTATAATAGTTTCTGATCCGTCTTCATTTTTAATTGTTTTACCTTCTCTTCCTTCTTTCATAAATCCCTTAATTTCATGAACCGTTAAGCGTTCAATATTTTGATGTTCATGGTTGACATCTGCCTTATTATTTAATTCTGTCATTAAATCTTTATCGTTAATATTTATTTCCTGAGTATATATTTTACCCACTTTTATATTTGTCTGCTCTGGTTCTTCTTCTAAAAATTCAGTGTCGTGATCATCGGGGTATTTCGTGAAAGACGTAAGATTATCATTAATTAAACATATCTGACGCAATAACTCAGCAACTGTGAATGTAATAGTTAAATCATTATTTCTTTCTGTTCCTTCAAACGTTATGTTATTATCTCTTATAACTTGATTGATATAATTTAATAACACACCGTAACGAGGATATAATTTATTAAATTTTTCAGCAATTGTTAGTTCATGTACTTCTTCAGGTTTTTCGTATTCATCAACGGCTCTTAATCTTACACTACGAGGTATGACATTAGTACCAACATGTGATAAATTCTGTAAGAACCACTGAACTCGTTGAAATAAACTTAAATGACTATCCATAACCTGACCAGTTAGTGATTCAACACTTGAAATTGTATGTTATGTTGCTCTGTTAGTTTCATTAACGAAAGTCGTGAATTGATTCAGTGCATTATTTGTGACGCCTATACTATCTTCTAAACACACACACAAATGGGGCAGCCCAGCGAGCCCTTGGCTCGCTTTGTGCCCGGAGAAATGAATATATTTAATGATTTCGTGATGTTTTCACGGTAAGATTTCGTCAGTTTTTACATTTAATAGAATTAAAGTTAATTTTAAAAATATTTATTTTTTTAATATTTATATATAATGGAGGTAGAAGGAAGATACGCAGGATATAAGAAATCTTATTTAACAGCTTTGCCAGAAACAGCGAGGAAGATTGGAAAGTTATTTAATAAGAAAATTGTAAATGATGTTTGGTTTGATTTGAAAAGTGAACGAGTGATTAAGAGAAATACAATAAAGAAGACAAAAAAGGAATACCCTTACATCTTCATACGAAGTGCAGAAGTGTTGGTTAAATATGAAAATCAAGAAGTTTACGAAAATACAAAAAAGATTGTTGAAATAATGAAGGGAATTAAGATTGACGGGATTGTTAGATTCATGATGAGAAAATACTTCTCGTGAACAGTTGTTATTTTTGTTTTTCGTTAATTCCGATGTCGAGATAAGGTTTTGGGGTCATTTCTTCATAAGGGTATGAAGAAATGGGGGTAAATTGATGAAAATCGTGAGTTTTGGGGCAAAAATGAAAAGTGGACCGAGTGGACCGAGTCGATATATTTTAAAATAAGTCATTTTTCAAAAATTGAGGATTAGCGAGAGTAAATCGGCAAAATTTGAGGATTTACTCGAGTAAATAAGGGTCTAAAAAGTGGACCGAGTGGACCAGGTGGACCAGGTCAAAAATTTTCTATAAAAAGTGTGACAACATGACATTTTGACAACATTTTAATTGACAACAGGGATAAATTGACGTTTTACGTATTAGAAACAGTTGTTTGTTTGTAAATTGAGTGAAATTCATGAATTTCGATGTCAAGATAAGGTTTTAAGGGCGTTTATGCTTAAAATTTGATGAAAATTCATGTTTTTGGTTAAATGTTGTCAA
>JALKBU010000418.1:0-41682 GCA_023091735.1 Trichomonas tenax
ATAGACTTTGTTAGCTAATTCTTTAATATATCATGCGCAACAGGAATTTATACATTGGGGTTCAATAACTTCGCAAGAAGTTAATCCAGTGAGTTAAAAAACGAGTTTCGCCGACTTTGCGTATAAATTGTAGACAAGCCTTCCAAATTAAAATATTAAAAGCAACATCATTGTTCAAATTACAAGAAGAAATTAAACAAAGGCGATGGAATATTCTGATGTATTGATTGGCAAATGCAATTTATATCAAAGTTACAATTTTTTACAAATCGTGGCTGAGTTGATATAAGTGTAACAATAGCATATTCATGACCTGGATTTACCCCTGTTTCTAAAATTCCATCAGAAATTCCAATTTCGGTTATTTCTCTAATTTTATCTGTTTCCCTATCCTCAGAATATACAAAACCAGATCCTCCTCTAGCACAACCACCACCAGCGCCACCGAATAGTCCTACACCACCTCCCAAGGAACCACTGCCACCAAATCCAAACTCACCAGAACTAAGAGGATCATAGCCTTGTCCACCTGAGGTTTGATTATCTCCCATTGGTAAATACCCACTTTGGCAAGACATACCGGATAATTCGCCGCCTGATGCACCAGGCATATGCGAACTTCCTCCCCCTCCAGCAATCAAGAATCATGAATCCAATCCATCATGCGAAAGTCTAAAATCTGTTGCACCACCACCACTTCCACCATATATTTCATCAATAGAACTTCCACCACCATTGAAAGAAACCTGATTCCACCATTTGCCTTTTCCTCCAATGAATAAATAAATTGGAATTTCGTGATCTATGCTTATTTTCGCTCTGGCAAAGCCTCCTAAACCTCCAATGTAATAATTCCCGTAAATACTGGCTCCATAAACCTCGAAATAGTACTCACATTTGCCTAAATACAAGTCAATAGAATCGCATAGATATGAATCATGGATACAAAAATTGGCACGAATTTCCTTTACATATAGGATGATTCTTTGCAATGCTGCTATGGAACCTATATTTGCCAAAAGGAAGCGGATATTCTATAGAAATGATGACGAACAGTAAATTTTTATTCAACAGAAAAATTCAAAAAATTACAGTTTCTGATTTTGTATATTATGATATGTAGTACATGAATTCATCAAAATATGTTAAACCTTAAATTATCTGAATTTTATTCTCTATTCAAAAATGAAATTAATTTATATTTGGGCAAATATGTGATTGAAATCAAATCTTATTCATAATAACATATTCAAAAATAAAGATGGAATATTTTTATGCGAGAGAGTTTTGCAAAAACATGTTGGTTCATAAATGCATTTTATTTCGCTATAATTTCTTGTTATAATGGCATACCTGTGTCCAGGATTTATTCCAGCTTCCATAACTCCGTTGTAAATCCCAATTTCGGTAATTTCCCGAATCACGTCAGTTTCTTTGTTTTTTGAATAAACAAATCCAGACCCTCCTCCAGAACAATAATTGGTATCGCCATCTCCACCAAACAACCCACCACCACCTCCATATTGTCCTTCTCCTCCAAAACTAACAAGAATTTTCATTGCATTGTGGATGCTTTTTAGCAACACTGCTGTGGAACTTATATTTGCCAAAAGGAAGTGAATATTCTATAGAATTAATGACTTACAGTGAATTCTTGTTCGATAAAAAAGAATAAAAATTTTTGCAGTTGTTTTGATTTTGTATATTATAATAAGCAGCATATGAATTTATCATAATTTTCTCAAACCTTAAACTCTCTCAAAAATTTGTTATTGCTCTCAATTTAAATCAATTTTTTGAAAATCACAATAAAAGTGTCATCGTGGAAATTGGGGATAATAAAGAAGTGAATTTTTATGTAATTTGATGTTGCCTTCATTTGGTCAGAAGAATCCTATCAAAAATGATGAAATTATTCATCATATACTTTTTCCATTTCGAAATTCATCCTTTTTGCCAAAAAAAGAAATGCAACAATAATATTGCATCAATGGCCCTTTCCAATATGAATGTATGTTGCAATCAAGGATAAAACAGTTTTGTCACTTTCTCGATGGTTTATGTGTTTAGCATTCTTTTTATCAGGAGGTGTTTTGAGAATTTCGTTGTTGCTAACATGCTGACCATGAAAGATACTGTGTCATATCAATATAAATATATGATGAAAACAAAACACATTGATCTGAATTAATCGATTTAATACGTGAATTGACATTTATTTCATAATCAAAGGCTCCATAAGTATCTTATTAGAATGCATCGCATTTGAGCTGAATTCGAGGTATGAAAATATTTCGAAATTCGCAAAGCTATTGGCCTTTCGCTTCAAAATTATTCACTAGCATTTCCTAGTTAGCAGCTGCAATACGCATTATTTATGATTAACCTTGCAAATCTAGTCTTGAAATACAAATCATAAATCAGATGTGAAACATAATTTGCTCAAATATCCTCTTAAAAATAAACACCTACAATCGCTAGTGACTATTGGAATAAAGCAAGCGCAAATTCAATCCAAATTAGACGAAATACCAAAACAAATTGTTCTATTTTTAGTCAATTCAAGTATTTACTAACATTAAAATACAACATGCACTATTTAAGCTCACATTCATATAGATATTCTTATCAAAACAGCAATTTTAAATTTACAAATATTTGCTATTTACGACAAAATCATCCAATAATAGTTTGCATGATTTGAATGAGTTATATGAGAAGATGCTGAGATATACATGCCTTTATTATTATCAGAAATTAATTTAATTTGGATTTTGGTCGATCAAACTATATGAATTCCTATAAATAGCCTATGAGTTGTTTTACCAAAACATAGGGTTGTTGATGTCTCTGAATTAAATGTAATAAAATCCTTTAATTCGAATAAAGAATCAATCAAAAAATGAGAAAGTCGAATAACTGTCACACAGTTACGTTATCCATTAATTGTGTATATTGAATGCTTATTGTGTGTATTAGAATAACTCTCTGCTTTGTTCAAAATTGAATTCGTGATGAAATTTGATTCTATACATCATTGCAAATCATGAAATTGAATGAAATCAAAGATTTGTATTTCGAAAACTGCCGTTGATGAAAATCATTTTCAAAAAAATGGACCTTGAGATGCTTCGCTCAACAAAAGTTGAATTCTTCAAAGACGACTATCAGTTCGATGCTCCTGATATTCGTATGATAAATCTCGAACGAAACATAGAGTCCACAATGGTTGGACTCTTTATCAGTGCTTATACAATCGATCCGAGGAATGATAAACGCCTCTGTTTGGGAAGTGAGGTATACCTAAATGGTGATCTCGAACTCTGTGGAAACAATTATGAGTTCTCATTCAAAATGACTCTGAATGAAGGGCAAGAATGGCTTCTTACATCTAAAATGATTTCCTGTTTTTCATCAGATTGCCGAAGTGAAGTTGAATATGACATTAGACCTGCTCTGATTTATGAAAAAAAAATAGTTCTTAAAATCAATCGATCTTTCTTCGTTGATTTCATGAAGAAAATAAACAAACATATTAACGAATGTGGGTGGGGTAATATCATTTTCAAAAGAAAAGAACTTTCAACTCACTTTAATTTTTTCTCGCATATCCAATTATTTGATGAACATGAAAATTATGATTCTGACAATGATGATTACTATGATCATCTCTGGTATCCAATATATATACTGCTTGAAGCCTCTGATTTACAAATTGCATCGCCAGAAGTATGCGCAGCAACTATGAAAACGAACATCGTTTAGATCGGAGTCAATTAATTTCAGAACAGTTTGAGAAGATGATTCAGGAGATTTAAGCATGTTTTCTTTTTTTTCAAAATGACTCTGAATGAAGAACTTGAATGGCTTCTTACAACTGAAATGATTTTCTGTATTTCATCAGACCCCCGAAGTGAAGTCAAATATGAAGAAAGATCTGTTCTGATTTATGTCGATAAAGCTCTTAAAATTGATCAATCTTTTATTCATTGAAGAAAATAAAAGAATACATTAATAGAGTTAGGATTTGTAGCATCATTTTCAAAAGAAACGAACTTTCAAGGCTATCAACTCTTCAGAAGGTTGGTTCGCAATCACATTTCTACGATGAACATGAAATTTATAATTCTGACGGTGATGATCACAAATAGAAACGCCGTTTGTACCACATTATTTAAGCATTGTGTCAACAGGCAAATCTGCAGCATCCCTATGACTTTATATAGAAAGTTCTTTATTAAATTATTTAAATATACCAGTAAATTGGAAACTCTTTTTTTTTCTCAAAACACTTTGGGTCGGTGCTTTGTATATAGCATCGACAGGCCCATAGGAACAATGTGAAGTGCAGGTATATACAATTTTATAATTTCTAGATGAAAAAAAAACTAACTTTATTTTAATGGACAGTTTTTGCTCCAGCAAAACATTGAACAGTGCATGTTGACAGGTTGCAAGTAGCAATTCTACAGGCAAAACATATTCATAGAATAAGTTAGTCTCAAATTCTTATATTTCTTAAACAAGAAACAAAATTAAAACTGTTTAGGCAATCGTGTTTAAGCACTTGAATAGAATTTGATATCATGCAATCATTTCATGACCTTTGTAAGCCATTATTAGCGAAGAAACCAATTATTTTTGACACTTTTTAAAATTGCCTAAAATTTAAAAAGTGTCAAAAAGATGACAACTGTGAACAAAATGTTAGAATTGGTGGAGAAGCAGAAGAAAATCGCTCTCCACACTCCTGTCTATGTGATAGGCTCTGATGCATCCATTGCTGAGATTTTGGATGTCACAAACAAGTTTTCTGACTTATTCAACAATCCAAACGCTTTCAAATTTACAGGTACCGACAAAGATGAGATCGACCAAACTATCGTGAAGGCAACGAATAGGACACTCGTCTTCTATCTTTTCAAATCAGACAAAATATATCAAGAAGCTTGGTACGAGGAAGCTTTGAAGCCAAAGCTTGAAGAAGACGCTGGACTGGAGCATTATGCTATCGATGTTTGCAAATCAAGATTCGAAGAACTCGAAAAACTTAAGAAACTCAACGTAACGAAGTATCCATGCGTTCTCACATTCAAAGCTGGTCACCTCATTGACTTATTTTGCCCAGAGCTTGCAAAAGGACACTCTGTTGCTGAGCAATTGGCTGAATTGAGAGTTGCACAGCAAAAGAAGCTTGCACAATGCCCTCAGCTCAATGAGGATGGAACACTCTATGATGCTGAAAAGATTGCTTTCGAAGAGAGACTTAGAATACGCGAACAAGAAAAATTCCAGAAAGAACAAGAAGAAAAGAGGCTTCATTTATTGGAGGTCAAAAAGAGAATCGAAGCAGATAAGAAAGAGCGCAAGAAGAAATACGGTAAGAATTTATAAGTTTATTTTGTATGATTTAAACAAGAAATCCCATATTGTAATAAATAAATAAAATTTACCAATCCTCAGAGTCTTCCTGATCTTCGTCATCGTCACTGTCTTCTTCATTGACGATATCACGAATCTTGGCGACTCTTTTGAGAAGTTCACCAACAGATAAGCTGTCTGGGTCAACTTCCTCGTGAATAACAGGCCTTTCTTCTTTCTTAACTGCTTTGAGTTTGAATCCACCTGCTTTGATGAGATCGAGGTGGGCGCCCGCTCCAGCAGATCTCGGTGGTGCTTGTGGGGCTGGAGATGGCGCAGCTGCTGGCGGAGGAGCTCCTGGTGCTGGAGGTGGCCTTGGAGCTGCTGAAGCGCCTCCTGGTGGTGGTGGAAGGCCTGGTGGTGGTGGAGGAGGTGGTGGTGGAGGTAACATTGTCGATGATGGCGGAGCCATGCTTGGAGCAGATGGTCCCAATGAATTTGTCGATTGATGTGGTGATGTGAGATTGAATGTTTTGGCACTTGCTCTGACTGTTGGTGCGATTGTTGGTGGAGGAGCAACGTAAATTGTTGGAGCTGATCCATTGGAATTTGTTGCAGCACTTTGCATATCTTGAAGCGCTTTGTTTCTCCAGCCAGAAGTCTGTCCTGGTGGTGGAGGGATCAAAAGTGTAATTGCTGGTGGTGTGATAGTCTCTGTATAAGCGTGAAGCATTGTTGAAGATTGATCTGATGCCTGAGATGGCTGTGGAGCGACGGACTGGCGTTTCTTTTTCTTTGACTCGTTAAGGAGGCCTTGGTACTTCTCCAAAAGCTCCTGACGGTACTGTTTGGCAAATTGACTTGGATCGGTAATTTGTTTGTCGAGCTCAGCGTAATTTGGAATCACAGAAGCGAAAGGTGCCAATGTTGGTGGTGGCACTGTGTTTCTTAAAAGATCTTGAACAAATACATCAGCATTCGACAAATCAGCATCTTGCTCTGAAGAAACATTGGGCATTGGGTTCTGCACGCAAGCCCTGTTAGCAAACTGATCTGGCACCATTTGTTGATTTTTTGCAATAATTTGCGCAGCGCGCTGCTTGAAGTTTGCGATGCGCTTTGACATGTCGTCCATTCTTGCGTTAAGTTTGTTGAAGTCTTTTTCGAGTTCTAAGAAAATTGTCGCAGATAATTTTTGTAATTCAGACATTTGCTTGAATAAACCTATGGCATAGAAGTATCCGAGGTTGGAGACACATTTCTTGATATCTCCGACATCAAGAATTGAGGGTGTCGTCGTCTCCTCGAACGAAGAAAGACGAATTGCTGGAAACATTAAATTTTTGTCACTTTTATGAAATTTGTCAGAAAATTCGTAATTTCACATTTTTCCTGCATATTTGGTGTCTGTAATATGCGTCTATCCCAGAAAACACTTAAAATTGGATTTTAGTAACTTATGGACAATTCGCAAAATTTAGCTTCATCCTTTGAGGCATAGAACGCCTGTTCAATAATAAAATCAAATTTTATGAAATTTTTGTTACAAGTCAAGATTTTGTAAAAAGGTTAGTCCCCTGTCCCTTGAATTTTTTTTTCTCGTTTACTCTTTTGAGTTTTGCTATTTTTAACGAGTGACCCCCCTATAGATCAGATCTGATAAAACATTTACGTGCCTTTCTGTGGTTCTGTTTACAGTGGTATCAATAATATCTCTGCAAACAAAGACTAAACCGCTCATCCAATATGATTTTGCTTAAACAAACACTATCTTGTATTGGAAGATGATGGAAGCTCTTCTCTTTTCTTATCTATTGTAGGTATAACTGCATGTTAATAATATAGATGTAGCCTATATTAAATCGCAGAATTTATAAATATATTAACAAAATCAATTATAATTAATACATTCATAAACAGTGTGATTATAGATTATTATTTTGAGAATATGAGACTCTGTTTTTGTATTTTTAAAAAAGCAATAATTTAACTTATTTAGTATTTCCATTTATTTTAATAAGAAATTGGTGCTTTTCAGGGGTGCTGAGCATGTTTATAGCATTTGGTTGTCTATTTAACTTGAGGATCTCCGTGCCTCCATGAGATTTCAACGAATTTCTACATGTAAAATAACGAAAGCCACCATTTTCGACACTTATTATCTGATATTTGTCATGTAAAGTTGAAAATTTGATATGTAATGTTACCAATGAGCAAATTTTATGTGAATTTGATTAGCATAACTTTATGTATGCTCGATGTATGGGCAAAGGAATGCGATTTGACTCCTGCGCGTAGCGTATTTTTTCTTTTCTATTTTTTGATTTTTTTAGGGGAACTCAAGCAAAAATAAGCGAGCGAACGCTATAATAGTGAGATGTATTTGTTATAATCATCAAAGAGATTCATAACAGAAGCCCATTAATGATTTGTAATGGGTTTCTGTTTGTAATCATATCATGATTAAGTAATACCTTGCTAAGATCATGAAACAGATTGCACCACTAGAATCAGCACACAAAAAAGCACGTAAATGTTTCATCAGATTCGTCCAGGAAGGGGGTCACTCGTTAAAAACCGCAAAACTCAAAAAGGTCAACGAGAAAAAAAGTGGAGCCTCCCCTGTCTGTCCCTTAACATACTATTGTTGAACTAAAGGCTCTTGCAGCTCAAAATAAGACAGTTGTGACTCTTGGTTATTAAACAAGAATGAAATTCAGCATATTTACGATTTTTTGACATTTTTTATATTATTTTCAGGTATGATGGACATGGAAGAACTGAGGCCTAGCGGTTCTGTTCTTAAGAGCTTTTTTGGCAAATCTGAATTCAATAAAATATTTTTAATAGACAACCAGAAGAGATGCCAAACAGGAACATTCTTTCCATTCAGTAGAACCTCTATCATTATCCATGGCAACGACAATTTGATCAAAATATTTCTAAATTAAACAAAGGAATATATGTTCTTAAGCATGGTATCAAAGGAGAAAAAAACAGTTCTTTCTGATAATTTATTAATTTAAAGCTCTGATTTTAAAAATGTATTCCTGCAAATAAAAATAGTAATGCATTACATTCAATGATAAGAGATATTTATATTTACCTCATCTGATAGTGGTGATGCGATAATTGTCAAGCGATAAAAACAATCTATTGATATGATATTGAATAAAATAAGAATTGTATTTAATGGAATATGTAGTATATATAATCATTGATATTGTATGAATCGATTTTGGATTTTATTGACGAATTGTTGAGAAAAACTAATTTTTTACATAAAATTATGAGTTTTCATAGTAAGATTTTCGAATAATTTTGCTACAATCGATGACAGTATCTTTTTCATCTCTATTGCAGTCGAAGGCCTTCAGCGATCTGTGCCTGATCACAAACGGGAACAGGATTCTGATCCACAGAGCGATCATGGCCGAGAGATGTGAGTATTTCCACGAGATTTTCAAGAAAGATCCGTCTCAAAAGATTGTGGAAGTAAACTTGCCAGAAAACACAACCGAATGTCTTTCACACGTCCTCGACTTTCTCTACAGTGATCCAAATTTCCATGTCACGAAATCTTCTTTTGGTCCTATTATCAAACTCGCGATTTTTTTCAAAATTTCTTCATTAATTGAGACACTGTACCAATGGATGATCGCAAATATAACAGCTGAGAACACAATGTACTTCTATTTCGCTGTTCGCGATATTCAAGATCAATTACAAAAGAATTTCATGGATATAATCATCCAAAACATCGTTTATCACTTCGAGCTTATCGACAGAGGCGATATTTTGTCTCTTCCATATAATATTTTTTATACTGTTATCACACACCCGAATTTTTCGTCTTCTGCACAGTGTCTAGGATCAGCTATAGCCTACTCTATCACGAACAATCGTGGATTACAACCAAGCGAAAGGCAAAATCTTTTGGATTTATATATCAAGAACGATTGGCCATCTAGCTTAACCGAGATGATTTTGAACGCATCTCCGAACGAGCAAACGCAATTACTTCCATTTGCAGCAAAACATTTCCGCAGACTTCCAATCACAGAATTATCGAAGTTTCCACTGACTTTCTCTGTTCAGCTCTTCTCCAGGAAGGACCTGAACGCTCCTTCTTCAGAATACGTGAGACGGCACGTTCAATCAATCACAGGAAGCATGACAAAAGTCAACAAACAGCACAATCTCAAGATCTGGGAATCTTTCTTAGGCGACGGCAGCGAAAAGTCCTATGAAACTCTCCCTGTTACAAAAGAGAACATCAGAGTCTTGATTCTTTCTTCCATATACTTGGACGTCTTGACAGACATCAGACAAGATTTAATCGAAGGCGGAATTCAGCCGCAAAACATTTTCATTTTCAACGCCGATACTGGACATCCAACTAACACATTGCTGTTCCAGTTCGATGTCGTCTTCGCATTCACGCATTACCAGTTCGAGAATCCTGAGATAACATGCGCATTCTTGTATGATTACATTCAGAACGGAGGAAGCTTAGTCACGTGCTACGGATTCTGCAGAGATGATGAATGGGGCTGCGGCGATGAAGCACTCGACAGCTTGATGCCTTTCACACGTGGAACACAGCTCACTAAGTGCCCGAGTGAGAAAGTCATTGTCGAGAACAATCATCCGCTCATGGAAGGGATTAAGTCAATTGTTCACGGAGAATTCTCTCCAAGATGCAATGTGACGCTTAACGAGGATTCGACACTCGTCGCCAGCTTTGCTGATGGCGTTCCTTTGATTGCAACGAAAGAAACTAAGAAAGAAAACAGAAAAATCGTTGCCATCAACTTTTACCCGGTTTCTTCAAGAGTCCATAGACTTGGATTTCCTCCGGACCAGCCATGGACGAAGATCTTCGTGAGATCGATTTTGTATTCGTGCAGAATAGAAACACCAAAGCCCGAGAATGAAGCTGAAGATCATTCTAAGTAATGTTTATAAATATTTATCTATACTCAAATACCTTCATTATTTAACACAGAAATGCCATTTTTAAGACTCTGTACCAACAGCTTTTATTTTATCATAACATAGATATCATAGTTTTGAAGTCTTTTGATCGAAATAAAATTTGAAAAATTGCAAACATCATTATTTCTGATAGTGATGTTCAAAAACAAAGATTATTTATGAATTTGAATCATTAGAGATCGAAAAAATGATGATATTAGGATATTTTTAAATTCATTTATTATTTTGTGAAATATGAAAAATTCATTTATATTTATAGAGAGTTATAGGAATATTATTTGGTATATTATTGATTTGACTTAATTCATATTATTTCATAAGAAAAAATCAAAAATAATATATTTAAATTACATGTCAAATTAAAATTACATGACAGATATAATAATAACCTTTTTTCGAGACGTTTATAGAGTATCAAAGATGGAAGTTTTTCGCAACAGGCTCATCAGTGAGTACTCCAGGGACGAGTTGGAGGAGCTGTTTCTCGTCCGCTGCGACCAGCTGGACCAAAAAGCGAAAGAAATTGCGCAATTAGAACAAAAAGCATCAGATTTATCAGGAAAACTCACGAGAATCAAGCAAGATATCAACGACACCACAAAGCAGAGAGTAAAGTTCGACGGAAAACTCGCACCAACAGCTTATAGAGTTTCTCAAGTCGCTGTAAAAGAATTAAAGGACCAAATCGCAGAATTGGAAATAGAACTTGGAAAGAGGAATCAAGAGAAAGATGCTGTTGCCAGAGAAGTCGCATATTTCAAATCTTTACTTAATTTCCCTGCGAAATTAGGCAATGATAAAAATACAAAGTTTAATCCAACGAAAACCATCGAAGATCTACTCGCTATGCTTGCAGACCTCAGTAGTAGGAACACTAACCCACTCGTTGTCAACCGTTTGCTTGCTGCTTCGTACATTTTGAGAAACAACCTGAAGGCGGCCGAAGAGCCAATGAGAAAGATCCTTGAACTCATTGGAGAGCCCTCTCTTCCAGTTTTCGAGAGTATCGACATGAGAAAGGAAATCAAGGATAGAGAAAACCAAATCGAAAAACTTCGTCATGATTTGGCTGTTCTCCAGGCACAACAAGACAAGCTCAGCCAGGAACACAACGACAGACTGAAGCAGTACCAGCTCGACGCTGAGAGGAACCAGGAGAAGTACCGCGAGATCATGGACTTGCACCACCAGAAGGAAGAAAAAGAGGCCGACGCTGCTCGTTTGGCGGAGTTAGAAATCATCGCAGATGGCTTAAGGAAGGAGATAGAGCTGCTCAAAGCACAGCGTGACAAGCTCATCGAGGAGAACGCCGATAGGAAGAACAAGCTCCAGGAAGAGTTGCAGAGGCAAATCGATCAGATGGAGAAAGAACTTGAAGAACTCAAAGCTCACATTGACGCACTCAGAAAATCCAACGCAGACATCGAGAACCAGAAGAACTCTCTGCAGCAGACATATGAGAACGCTCTAGAGAAGCGTGCTGACACAATCGATGGCTTGAACAAGCTCCAAGAAGAGTATCGCGCTCTCAGAGCGAGATTCGTTAAGTTGATGTCCGGAACGAACGAGGATCCATTCGAGAACCAGAGATTCATCGACTTCATCAATGAAATGATAGAGAGAAACTGGTCCTTCAACACCGTGAGAAAGTTCCTTGCGCACATCGAAAACATCGATGGAAAGCTCGAACAACTTGATGCGAAGATCGCAAAGTCTCAACCAATCAAGGAACAGCTCACGAAACAAATCGCAGAAAAGACGAAACTCGTTAAAGAACTCGAAGCAGAACTTGATGCAAGACATATCTCTCATGCAGGTGCTGTCGCTGAGGCACAGCGTGCTGAGTTTAAGTATCAGAATGGCGCCAGCCACATCAATATCTCTGCTGCTCAGCAATTCGAGCTTGAAGAGAATCAGACAGCTATCATTCTCTCATTCCTCGAGTTCACAATCGAGAATTCCATCCTCGGATCACAGAACTGCAAGCTGTTCCTCACAGTCGACTTCTACGATTGCAAGCAGGAGCAGACGAACTTCATTGATCGCTACGACTCAACTTTCAACACAGATCTTCTCTTCAAAGTCAAGAACGATTTCATCCTTCGCGATTACATCAAGGATACAAAGATTCCTGTTAAATTGTGGAAAGCGACAGGAATGAAGTTTACTGAAGTGGCAAACACAACAATTGCTCTCTTTCCATTCGTAAACGGCGTTCCAAGCTTCTCATCGACATCTGTTCTTATGGACAGTCACGAAAAAGCTGTCGGAAAGATTAATTATGAAGCACAGATTTACATTCCTCTTCTTCAGTAGATTTATTTGTAGATTCTATCTTGTAAATATTTGTATGTTTTATTCATCTTTTTGTTGTCATTCTTTCACCACAATGAATCATTTCTTAACTAAGTAAAAATTAGATTAACGTTTTTTACAGCCAGGAACAGCCTGAAGGATCATTTTCAATTCAATATCGATGTAAAATAACCGTCCAGGAACAGCCAAAATTACCAAAAATTATACCTTCATCATTTAGAACTTTTTTTGGGATGAGCAATATATTTATTTACAAAATAATATTGTTCATCATATCTACAATTAGTGAAGTATATCGAACATCAATATAATAGTTATAGATTGATCATAGAGCGACTTATTAAGCTGTTTTCGAATAGTATTTTATCATCATTCGTAATCATTGATTCATGAATATCAATAATTATAAGTTACATAGCATCGAATAAACAGTTAATTTATGTTACAAACAATGATTTAGTTGCAAATATCGAAGGTTGAAATTTTTGACACGTAAATACAATTTGTCATGTAAATAGAAATAAGTTTACACAATTTTTGACAAGTAAAGTTTACAAATAATGCATTCAATTTTGAGAGAAATTAACGATGTTTAAATTGTGACATATGGATATTAATAATGATATAGAAAATTTTTACGAAAAATTCGTTTTTAATTTTTAGCTCTGTTTTTTTGATGCAGCAAAGCGATTTCCCTCCGCCACAGAGCAACGACGAGAAGAGGGAAGTTCCACTTTTCGACAAGGACTTCGAAAATCTGCTGAAAACAGATCCGAACGGCGAAGCAAGATTTCCTAAAAAGAAGGATTCAGATGATGAGTCTGATGTCATGCCTGGTACACCACCGAGAAGCAAGGTAGCGTTCTTTCCGAATGAAAAGCTTCTTGCTGAGAATCCTTTGCCGAAAAAGAAAATATCTTTCGATATGCCGAAGCAAGCTGTGTCACCGCCCATCAAAGATACAGAAAACAACGCCCGGAAGGTGCACTTCCTTGCACAACCATTTCAACCTGGAAAGAAAATCAAAGAAATTGATTTTGATCGCCATGGAATCGAAATACTTAAGAAAGAAGAGTTATTCGCTAACATGAACAAAGAACAACCGAATAACAACGTTGAATTACCGATGAATAGTATTGAGATTGATAAATCAAACAATTCCTGGCAGGACACACATGACTCTACAATGGACTCAACACTGCAATCAAAATTTATGTCAAGCAATACATCTTTACCATCAAATATTGATTCAAATGATTTATCTAATGAAAGTTCTTCGAACCACGATGATTTTGGTATCAGCTACGCACCCAGTGATCAAAAGTCGCCGCGGAGAGTTTGTAATGATAATTTTGAAATTTCAGATTTTACTGGCGATAATTTGATTACTGATCCAGAGTCTCTTTTCAGAGAAATGGACAGAATTTCAAAACTTGATCCAAAAGATATCCAAGACGAAGATGTTAATCAAGATCAATCAAATTATCAGTCAGAAGATTTTCAAACCCCACCGAATCCGGCAGCATATAAACTTACGCCTATGAAACCAACACATCAAGAAAACAACGAAGAAACAAATACTAATGAGACACCAGAACAAAACGAAGAACAGAATAAAGAACAAGAACCAAATGGATTGCCGAAGAATGAAGCAGAGCTTTATGACTTTATATTGAATAGGATATCAAATCTAACTGTGATTTCAAGCCAATTATTCCCAGATGTCACTGATGAATATCTATTAGTGAAAAATCTTGCATCAAAAGGTTCCAAGTTCTTAGAAATGACAATTTTAGATGAGAAAATCCGAGCTCTCAAATATGATAATGAATCATTGAAAGAACAAATTGCAAACCAGCCAAAACCTAATATGGAATCAATAAAACTCAAGCGAGAAATACAGAACGCAAAGAAAATCATCGAAAGACTTAGAAAAGGGCCTCCACCGAAAATTCCAATCACAAACTCATTAACAGTGTCCAATCATCCAGAAATTGGTCATCCTATCTCAATGCAGGCCCATATAATGAAAGAGAAAAGAAAGGTCGAAGATATTCAAAATCAAATCTCATCATTGAGAGAGAACCTCGAAAAACTTAATAAGAGAATAGCACTCATGTCTCAGACCAAGTCTTCATACACTTACAATCCTTCTCTTTCGCCAACAAAACCTCCACCAAAAATGAAACTTAAAAAGAAGAAGATAAGATCAAAGAAGCCCAAATCAACAGATAAAGACAAAGAAAGTGCAAGAACAGAAGAAAAGCCACGAAAGAAGCTCAAATCTAAGAAATTAAAGAAATCAATGTCCTCTGCAACAGCACCAGAAGCGGAATCGATAGCAGAAGCTCAATCAACCACAGTTGCAGAGGCATCAACCGAAAATATTGATGTAACTCCTCATGAAACACCAACAAGTCAAAAGAAAATGAAAAGAGTGAAGAAAGCCAGGAAATCAAAAGCTGAGAACCAGTAACATATAATTTTTTGTTTGTTTGTAAATATTTATGAAAAATATAATATTTCCTTCTATACTGATTTATTTCACACCAATCAAAGGGAAAATGTCATCTTTATCTTCCTCTACTGCTAATAAATTATACTTTCATTAATATTTGATTGATATAATATATGAAGTAAATATCACCGATATAGCAGAAACTCATTGAGGTCATTATTTTGATCTTTTCATTTTGTCTCAAATTCATTCTCATGCTCTTAAAAGCATGATTATAGTATCATTGACACGTAAATTTAAAATTGACATGTAAAAAGTCAAAAAATAAGACGTTTATTGGATGACGCAAACACCAACAGAAGTTATTCCGACATTAACATCAATAGAACCCGAGGAATCGAAATACAGAGGCCAGGTTGAAGATATCAAGAAAAGATCAGACGATATTCTTGAAAGAATTCAAGATTTTGAAAATAACAGCAGAACAATACGCGAACAGCAGAAAATTGAGCAGCAAAGGAAAGCGCAAGACAAAGCAAGACTTAAAAGAAGTGATCCGTTTACACCAAGAACTTTTGAATCTCTCCATGAAGAAGAATTGGATCTCAGATCACAGCTCCTTCATCTGCAAAAGAAGAACTCGAGGCTGAAACACCAAGTTGAAGAAATGAAAAGACTATTAAGCGAATCACAGACAAAAGAGCGTGAATTACAAGATGAACTCGACTTCACTTACCAGAAAAGACTTTTGCTCAATAAGAAACTTGTTGATATGTAATTTTTACAAAATCATCTCAAAAATCATCCAATATCATGATCAGAATGGAAGTTCACAGTAACGAAATGATTCTCCAATATACTGTTTGATTTAAATTACAGTATCAAACTTGAAAATGTCCTAATTCGTTATTTAATCAATCACCACATTGCACATAACCGCTATAACATGTTTAAAGTCCTCTAGCTGTTTCTAATCGACTTTCTGAGAAGCTAATCTAAATATCTTTTTCTATTTAGTAAAAGTCACACATTAATAAGCATCATGTTTCAGCAGAACCTTCTTATCGCTTTAATGCCTGTGTTAAACAAATTCGAAAGAATATGAAAATTTCAAAAATATATTCTTCGAGTTAGGTATAAAAGGAGCACCTTATTTCAACCCTTTGTTCGGTTGTTGGTGAATGAGATAAAAGAGAACTTTGGAAGAAAATTTTCTTCATTTGGAAGAAAGAAAATAAAAATATCTGACACGTAAAGTGTCAATTTTTAACACCTTATAAAAATGACTGACGCTCCCTGCCCGCATTTCTTCAGCCGTTCTGTCGATGATTTTGGAGGGAAGGTCTCTTTCATCATCACAGACACTATCGAAGCGCTCCGAAAAATGAACGCAAAAGTGAACGAAGGATTATTCAGAAAGAGCGGACCGAGCAGGCTCATGATAGAGGCGTCACACGCGTACGACAACGGCCGCGTCAAGGATATCCCGGCAGAGTGGGATCACCACACGATCGCTTGCACACTTAAGAAACATTTCAGAGACATGGACGACAAATTGATGCCGCCAATCGTTATGGAGAAGCTTGGCCCAATCATCGAGGCCGGTGGACCCGATCAAAATCAAAAATTCATAGCAGAATTCAAAGAAATTTTACCAACATTCAGTCGCTCGAGATATTACTCTCTCGTTCACTTAATCAAGTACCTGGTCGAAGTCTGTGACGATACAGAGAACAATAAAATGGCACCATTCTCTATGGCAATCTGCTTCTCTCCGAACATTTTCAAGAGTATATCGGCAGACCCGATCAAGGAGAATGACCTGAACAACAAAGTATTTACAAAGATTTGCGAACTCGGACATATATTATTTGATGATGTCCAATTACCAAATGAAATGATTTTAACTGATGCGGAGATTAGTAGGTTGATGACAAGAACAATGGAAACAAAGGAAAGCAAGTCATTCCTCGATTGGCGTCAAATGCGCAGGAAATCACTTATTCCTTTTGTTCCAACAGATCTTTCAAGCATTCCTGGCTTTGAAAGACCAGCTTCCAACAAAAACTAATTTTCATGAAATATGATTTCTTTTTGCTTTTTTAATAATTCGTAAACTTCATTGGTATCTGTTTAAACACTCTAATGCTTGAGTCTTAAATCTCATGTAAGAAATTAATATGACATGTAAGTATCAATTTTGACTTGTAAAACATGAAATTTGACATTAAATGTCTATTGAGATAGAAAAAATCGTTGGCCATAAACGTGAGCATGGAAAGGTCAAATATTTAGTCAGATTCCAGGGTTTGACAGCTGACGAGGACTGTTGGTTCCTGGAAGATCACATTAAAAATAAAGATTTGATAAATCAGTACTTAGATTCGATTCCAAGTAATAGAACAGAATATGTTCTCGATGATTTCTCTTATGCTACAAATGATATCCTAACAATACAACAATTGACATTCAAAGAGCCAGTAATGGTTACTGGATGTTACAGATGTGATGACAAGTTATACTACCGCGTGGAATTCAAGGATAATAAGTTTTACTCAGTTGAATCTTCGATACTAAAATCTGTTAATCCAAAACTCATTGTTGACTTCTTTGAACCAAGAATTCGACTTGCATAGATGCATTATATATTACATTTGTTTGTATTTAGAATATTTTAAAAAAAAATTATAAAAATAAATTAAATAAACATTATGAAAGCGAGAAGTCATATTATTAGTCAGATATAATGCAGTAAATGCTGTTTGTCACTAAATTTTAGCCTAAACTTGAATGTAATAAATTTGATGAAAATATTTTCTGCTTTATGTTGAATTAGGAAACTTTTTGGGACTCAAATTACTGTAGTTTAAGTGATGAATATGTACATTATACATGATGCCATAAAAATATAATGATCGATTCCAAATTATCTACAAATCGTTGCATCAGCAACCAAATATCCATTCCCATGGATTTTTAGCTACAATTTATGATTGATGAGTGTTACTACCGATATTAAATATTTTGCCCAAATCAAATTAACTTCGATCATTGTTTCATTATAACAAATCAATTCCACTCAAAGAGTGCATTGATGTTTTAGTATTGATAAACCATGATCTTAGATGCATCACAATCAAGAAGAGGCCGGAAAGAGAATCAACACAAAATTATACTTCCCTATGTAAGTAGATGCCAAATATAACAAAATTAGCCGTTTTGAAGATTTTCGTCAATTTTCATTCCAAATCGAATTGTTATGCAAAGTATAGCTTCGCAACGCATACGAGATATCAAATTAGACATTTTTAACACTCAAAATTTTCAAAACCAAAATTGAGCACAAAGATCAACGATCTATATGATAAAAAACAACAAAACGGAAAAAGAAAATTTTATATTTTCACTAACAAATGCAAAAAGCGAAAATAATTACAATTTTAAATCCGAAACTATTATTAGATGTTAAAAATACGAAAATTAGCCTTAAGAATACAGTTTTTCATATAAAAATGCAAAATCTCGAAAATTGCATATTTTTAATGTTTATAGGTTATATATAGTTTATTTTCGCAAAATTTATTCATTTTTATTTTTTGCAAAGAACCTATCACTCTGGATAACACTAAATATAGATCATTTATGTATAGGAGAAGATAAATATATAAAAATTAGCTTAAAACAAGAAATTTTGGCGAAATTTAGACAAAAATATACGAGAACACAAAAAAATTACACAAGAGCACAATGCAGTGAGAAGGTACACATGGTCATAAATCTACAGAAGAAATTTTAAAGTATAGCCATTCTTTCCGGCGTTTCTAAAAAAAGCGCATCGAGTGTTTTATCTAAATACTTATTTTGAATTGCTACATAATCTAGATTCTATTTTGCTATTTTAATTTCTCACTATGTTCTTTTTGAAATTGTGTTCAAACAATTTTTAACAATTCTATTGAAATTATATAAAAATACAAAAAATCTCTCAATTATAACAAATATTTACGATTTAGAATCGACATTTAGAGGCTAAATTAGTTGCATCTGCGTATGGAATAACTTTATAAAACTTCAATTAATATGTGAAAAAGGGCATGTTAAAACAGTGTTCGCGTCTTTTCCACTAGTTTTCACTGCTTATAAGGTCTATCAGTACATAAGCCCATCTATCCAGTGAAAATCTAGTGGTCTGCCATTCAATGTTTTCCTAACTCTTCGATTTTTTTTGCAATTTCATTGCATTCAACGCATCAACAGTCGATAAACTACAAATCCAAAGCAAATGTTCGCGCATCATGGTTTGTTGATTGTTGATGCTTTCGTGATTCACATAAATCTAACACATTCGACCATCTTTTACAAATCTACATTTTCTACGACTATCTGAGGTTTCTAGGATATACAGTGATATGGGAACCTCAGATAGTCGTAGGAGATGCTATTTATCAAATACTTCATTTTATCGATTTACATTACTCGCTTTAGTTGTCTCATAGCATGACAAACAGATAGGCTATGCACATCGGTTCGTCATGCTATGAGATAACTAAAGCAATCTGCGGTTTATAATTAATCATTTTTGATACTATTTATATTTTTGGATAAATTATCGACTTCAGGCACTAATAAACACGAAAATTACATCAACAGTATACAAGTATTCGATGCTTACCATATCAAAGGAAATATAGTGTTGATATTTATTTCGAGATCGAACATCATTGAAAATGACGCGCTTATTGGCCATTTTCTGGAACACATTGATGTTCTAGATGATGTGGCCAAGAAGTCCGTCATTTTCAATGATATTTGATACTTAGGATTATAATTTATGCTTTCTAAGCTACTTTGCAGCATTTTATTGATTAGAATATGAATAAATAATAAACAGAGATACTGCAAGCTTTAAATTCTCTGAAAAATGACCGAATCACGTGATTTCGCCTTATTTTGACAGAAACATCTATGTTTCAATCCATTTTATCCTTTTACATACATAGAAGAATAATATGGAATGGAAGACAATTGTTTATAGTCTTTTTAAATAAGTTTGATAATATTGAATAGAATTTTTATATTTTTAGTAGTAAAAAGACAATATACAGCGTGCATGCATGAATAACGCACTACACAATATGATCTATAACATTAATATGCAAAAAGTCATTTTTAAAAACTTAATAAAAATGACGAATTCTTCGTTTGTTGAATAGGAAGCATCTATTAAAATATGAACATATACTGAAAACACATTTTTGCATTTTTGGCATTTTGACAAAATTACTTTACACCGTCAAAAATATTTATCATAAGAAGTTTTGTTATTTACACTGTTTCTGATGGATTGCTCTGCACAGAAAGAATATATATGAGTAGTAAATAATCTATACCAAACATAATCAAGATTTATTGTGTTTTGCTTGCATCAGGTATTATATATATCAATAGAAATACACAAAATTGCATTGCCTATTATTTGAATGCTCAGTGGAAACAGTATAACATCTTAAACACACAGAATGTCTATATTTCTTTTGTTTGCTTAAGGACGTGTTTTTGTACAGAACCAATAAACAGTATTCTATTCATTTAGCATAAAGAACAGTGTGGAGAACATGTTTGCTGATATATTATATCATATAAGTATTAGTCAAATCCCAATTAATCGGCGAAAAAATCAGGATTAAATTGCGCATCACTGTCACTTTTCAATCACAAAGAATGCACATTTTACAGTGATAGAAAGAGTATTTAGGCTCAAAATGTATATACAGTCATTGAAATATCATGAGAAATAGTTATGAAGTGAAACATACACAATATCACACATCAAAATCATTAATCATTTTTTGATTCCATTAATTTATGAAAAAAGACTCATTACAATCACAAAACCTACATAAAATCATATTCTAACACCAGCAACATTATCAAATAAACGAGGATATTGAATTTGAAAAGAATTGATTTCAATTTTCATTAATACACTTCTAATAAACAATATATTATAGTATTACACTAATATATGCAATCACTAAACCATAATACCTACTATATACACACTTGTTATCAAATATTCAGCGCAATTCAAATCTCTTTTTCTCATAAAGTTCAATATTATCACAAAGCACATTACAAATTTCATACTAAATTTATGCATAATTGATTTATGAAACTATTCACATTCATTCTTGAATAATGCAAATTTTATATTTATAAACATATTAGACTCAATTAATTGCATGCTGCACAACACATATAAGCATATTATAACGCATGCATACCAATAAAATAAGAATATATTAAGTTTTACTCATTCATTTATAATTTTCTATAGTTTTATTACTTGTATACATCACAGATTGACAGAAGTAATCACTCATGTCTGCCAATAGCATTTACAACTGTATTTGTGAATATTGAAAATATTTGATATAAAAAATTATCGATAATAATGCTTTATTTATACAGAATAGACAAAAACAAGGTAAAGCAAAACTAAAAAATGCATGTATAATGATTAAAATTGCTTATATACAAACTTCAGATCTCGCAGCATATTAAATATGAGAAATAACTGCAGAAAAGTATATTATTTTTCGATGGCATACACATGCGTGCCGCATAAGATAGAGAACTGAACTTTAGGGCCAAAAAGAGTGTACGTTTATCAACTTTTGATAATAAATATCGAGTATGATATTGAACAAATGTCTCATCCTGGCTAAACACAAGCCAGTTATGAATAACATTGTACTCATACTGTGTAAATGCAGGTTTTCGAAATTTCGAAATATTATTATTCGAACATTGTTACGTATTTACTTGTGCATTTGGTATTCGATAATGCGTGCGTTATGGTTTAGATTGAATTTTGTGCTTAAACTACTTTTTTTCGAAGATATCTTATTCGTGGAATGTGATGTGTGAAACTGTCGTATGCAGTGTATGTAATATGACTGCAAAGTTACTGCCCATCATTTTATGTTAGGTGAGCTATCGCAGAAAATGATGGTGTAGCAAGTTACAATGAACTTACGTTTAAAAATAATCATCGGCATCCCCCTACTTTAGACCTTGCCAGAACGATCATTTTCAATTCAATATCGATGTAAAATAACCGTCCGGGCCAGTTCTGGCAAGAAAAAAGTGTACC
The DNA here is from genome assembly GCA_023091735.1 of Trichomonas tenax. NCBI lineage: Eukaryota > Parabasalia > Trichomonadida > Trichomonadidae > Trichomonas > Trichomonas tenax. The sequence continues at coordinate 22,290 of JALKBU010000418.1, forward strand.
CTATATTTACATCGGGCTTTTCTTGCTGTGAATTTTTTGAATGTGTTTTGATTTAAATTTATTTTTACATCAAGCAAAAATGGAGCGCTTTGTTGTGCCCGCGATCATCTTCTGCGTGTTGATGGTCTTCATGCTCGGCTGCTCGATATTCAAGCCCGCTGTCGTAATCAAAATCAAGAAAATCAAATTCACATTAGACACTTATTGAATTCCACCATTCATCGCTGCCGTTGTGTTCCTCGCGTGACAGTTCATTCCTGCAAGGGCTGCCATCCACTACTTGTGGGAATTCTAGTCCCTTAATCCAATCAGCATTATCATTCTCGTTTTCGCGACTGTTTCCATTTCTATGTTCCTCGACACAGCAGGCTTCTTCAAGATGTGCGCGACATGGGTTATCTAGAAGTCTGGTAAGTCAGGAACAAAGCTTTTCATGCTTATTTACTTCACAGCTGCTTTCATCACAATTCTCTCATCAAGCGATGTCGCTATTCTCACTTTCACTCCTTTAGTTAATTATTTTGCAATAGTTGCAGGAATCAACCCAATTCCATTCTTATTCGGCCAATTCATGTCTGCTAACAGCTAGGGGTATCATGCTCATCATTTCTAACCCAACTAACATCGTTATCGCTACTGGTTTCGGCCACAGCTTCGGTTATTACTGCAAATATGCCGTTCTCCCATCTATCGTCGCAGGCATGACTCCTTGCATCATGCTCTACTTCATGTTCAAGAAGCAGATCACAAAAGATGTCATTCTGAAGGAAGAACTCGCTTCTCCAATGACATTGATCAATTCTAAGCTCGATATGTGGGTTGGTGTCATTTTCCTCGCTGCAACAGTCTTATTCATGGCCTTCACATCAATCCCAGGATTCGATGTTGAGCTTTGGGTCATCGCTGGTGTTTTGGCTGTAATTCTTCTCGTTTTCAATTTTATCATTGATATCATCCACTGCAGGAACCTAGATCCATCCAAGCTCAAAGAGATCTTCTCCTCTCTCCCATACTCCATCATCCCATTCCTTCTCTCTCTCTTCATTCTCGTTTCAACACTCACCGACACAGGTCTCTTCGATGTCATCGGAAGGAACATCGCAAGGCTCACAAACATCTCTATGCCAATCGCCTGCGTTGTCTTCGGCGTTATTGCTACAATCTTCGTTAACGTCTTCAACTCCATTCCAGCTTCCGTCGCTTTAGTTCCAATCATCAACTCCCTCAACAGCGCGAAGGTTCTCGACCCAATTTATTCCTCAATCATCGGTTCCAACCTCACAGCTCTCTTCACGCCACTCGGCTCTCTCGCCGGCATCATGTGGATCGGCCTCTTGAGAAGCAACCACGTCAAGCTCGGTTTCGCTGAGTTCATGAAGATCGGCTTCATCGTCACTCCAGTCACTCTCGCTTTGACTCTCACTGTCCTGATGATCACTTTTACGCAAATTGCAGCAAAATTACCCTTCAATTTTCTGATGCTCGCGATCAAGAAAAACCTTGCAAAGTTAAAGTGCACCAATCTTCACCGAATTTAGCAAACAAGTTTTCCATGGTCTAAAAATCAACTTCGCTCAATCAAATAACCAGGGATACAATCTATTTCTTAAAATCAGATTTATAATTTCTTCATTCACGGTCAAAAGTACGCAGTAATCAATAAATCAAGATGCCAGGGGTATCTTTCTACATCTATATAGTAATTTATAGTGCTTACCGATATTCACCATAAATCACAAAACAATCACAAAACAATTCTCTTCCAAACAAGCACAGTGAATCATTTTTACACACTGAAACATCAGCTGCACTAATACATTAGATAATATACCTCTAATACATGTATTAAAACTGGCTTTTAAATATTCGAATCAATTTCATAACTATATTCGTTGCAAAAACTATATTTCTACAATTTCCATACAAATCATAGCAAGGATATTCAATGACATGAACCACATCTGATGGATATATTTTTCATGCTATTATTTTATCTTAATTTCACCAAACGAATTGTAGATTTGGCCTATATTCTTACGATTTCTTAAATTCTTTTCATATTATCATAATTTGATGTTAAATATTAATTAAGCATCGAATTTTATCAGTAAACACCATAAACATTCAAGAAATAGATATAGACAATCGACTACCCATTCTAGACAGTATTACTGATGAAGAAATCAGAAATAAATTATCACAAATACATTAACTATTTCAATTTTTAACATTTTAAAACACTATTGATTGAGTAAATGATTCATTTTAAATCAAAGTACCATCTGAATCAATAAATTAAAATTTTGATATAATTTAAAAATTGAGATTTGAATATTTCCCGAGAAGAATTCAAACACACAGTATGATCAACCAATAGTTTCTGGTTAGCAACGACTGTATCATGCGATTTAAAATTCTGAAAATTTTATGGTGAAGAATAGAAGAAATTGGGATTGGAGTTATAGTCTAATATTCTAATCTAAATTAAATATCGCTAATACGATGGAAATTTGAAAAATGCAGTTAATTCGATTTTCCAAATATAATTATTGCGTCATAAATAATATTAAAACAGTTTTTGCCAGTTGATGTATAATCATAATTTTCTCGCTAAGCATTAGTTTTGAGTCTCAAAACAAATCGAAATTATGAAAATTTTAAGATGAGTTCGAAATAACAGTACAGCTTAGATGTCTCTTGGTATTTAATTCAAGCATATAATAGAAAGTCAATAATTTTTAAATTTAATCGATCAATCAAATTTAATCAAGAACATGTTTCTTGTGGATTTGCTGTAATTCGATGATGTATATGATGTGTGATACGTCTGTGACTGGATTTGTGTCTATTCCGAATGTATGACAAAGATCAAATCAGTTCTCTATCTCTGTTATATGGATGGAAGCAATTGTCTCGCACCCTTTTTATAATCCAGCACAACTCGAGTTTTGCTTGTTCAGCAAGCATGTAGTACACGAAATGGTAAACAAGTGAAATAAAATTTAGTCAACATTTCAAAATCTAACTAAAAAATATTTAATTTTTGCTTGGCCGCGCAAAATGCAAATTTTCCTCACAAAATTGAGGGGATTTGTAAAGTTGCTGCATTTTGTGTAACCACTGCAAAAAACCTTCTCCTCTGGTAACCCATCTGTTATTTAACATATTATTGCATTCTTTATAGAAATTTTTTACATAAAAACCTATTGTTATTTAATAATATTTGTATATAACGGATTGGAAATGATATAATTGGGCTGTGTTTGGAGTGATTTAGAGAATATTTTGTTGAAATAAAAAATATTTTTTCTTGGCAGGTAAATACATTGGATATGAAACTTACTCATTCTTGCTATTCTGAATTTTACTGTGTTCAGAATGATTTACTAAATATTATTTTGATTTTAAATTTTTCAAAATCATATAATGTAATTATCATCAAGCTATTATAGATACTGAAGTTTGTTATTTGAGGGGTTCTTAAGTTGCTAAAATCAAAACATATTTTGGAGGATTGTAATAATTCGTTATTGGTAAAGATTCATTGAGCGTTCAACTACTAAAGGATATGCATTGAAAAGAATATTGTTAGGAAGACTATAACATAAAGTTGAATTTCTTCAATTTACAATATTGAACAAAAATCCTATCATTAATCATAAAAAGTGAAATTCTATCTTCGTTGATATCATCCAACAAATAAAATCAATATCATCACCTGTTTCCAAAATTTCACTGAACTTATATTGCAAAAAGTGAATATATTAATATATCGATTCTAAAAATTTAATAAAAATCAAATCAAAAACCAAAATAAAAAATTTATCTAAACTTATATTACCAAAAGTGAAATATAGCTAACAAAGAGTTCAAATATTCAAAAACAAAAAAAAAGAAGATAAAAAACGTTTTTTACAAATTCGAATGAATGGTTCAAAGCCTTATTGGGAAATGAGCCGTATCAAACTCGAAGGCCTCGGTCGCTTCGACAAACTCTTCAAAGAGCAGAGGCAACGAATTATGACATCTGCGACGAAAAATCGAAATACAGACCACAATTTATCCAAGAAAAATCACAATATTACACAGAAACCACCGCTGCCGAAACCAGATGTCGAAGATATAGAATTAGTCGGTTATAAACCAAGCGAATACAGAGCATTTCGACAGCCAATGCCTTTAAGAGGCAGAACGGCGCCAGTAGAACATGGATCACGCGATGTATTCAAAGATCACCATACTCCTATTCAAATAACGAAGAAATTCGCTGGTGATCCAATATTATCAGTTCCAATTCGATGTTCTAAGCAGCAAGTTGTCAAACGTTCGATACTGGAACCAATGAAAGACAGAGATCCGAGTGTTCCAATCCATGAATTCTTGTTTGAAGAATCCATTGATCCACGAGAAAATATCGATCCGTGGGGATACACAGCGGGCGAAAAAATAAATCAGCCCGAAGTGGACATTGGAGGAATCAAGATCAAAGTCTCTAGATTAGAAGTTTAATATTATTTATATATTTATTTTGTTTGTATTATGTAAATATGATATAACTATTATGTTTGTTTTTATGAAATAGCAAAGCAATTAAATTCACAAAGGTTTAATTAACAAAAAAAATATGTCTAGTATGCTGGATACTGGGATTGCATGGATTCGATTATCTTCTGGATATTTGGAGCCGCTCTTTCGTAGCATGATTTGCCCATGACATCGCGGACGTTCATATTTGCATGATTATGAACTAAAATCTTGAAGCATTCTTCGTGTCCAGCCTGGCAAGCAGCCATAAGAGGAGTCCAATCGTACTTATCTTTAGCTTCTATGTTCGCACCTTTAGAAACTAAGAAACAAACAATGACAGAGTGTCCAAATGTAGCAGCTGTCAACAAGGCGGTCTCCTTCATCGAGTCTGTGGCATCAATGTTCGCGTGGCATTCGAGAAGATACTCAACGATATCTAATTCACCAAGTCTTGCAGCTACAACGATCGGTGGCTGTTGATTGGAATCTAATGTATCAAGTCCGTCCTTCTTCATCATTTCTTTGATGATAATGTGGAGCATTGTTCTATTCATGTTCACAACGCAAAATTGCATGTCAATTTTCAAGAACTCTTCTGGTGTTTCTCTGTAAATCATGCCGCAGATTGTGTTGTGATGGTGTTTAATCGCAGTTCTAAGATGATTTCTTAAAGAAAGTCCAGATTGTTGTAAAATCTTTTTGATAATTTCAGGATCGCCACCAATGACGGCACCATCAAGAATTTCATCAGTGATACTGCAGTATTGAAGAAGATAGTTAAAACAAGTGGTTGCAACGCATTGTGCCGCCAAATTGAGATATGTGATTTTCTGGTCCATAAATACAACTAATTGGCTGAGAATCTCATCTCTTTGTGGAGTTTCGACTAATTTCATTAAACCTTCGACATTATCGTGAACAATATAAAACCCGGGAGTGTTTATCGGAAAAATATCATCGAGGGAGTCGATGTTTGGATTTGCTTTGTATTTATTGTAAAATTTAGCGAATTCTGGATCAACGGATTCTGGTAAAGGAAGAGAAAGCGCGTTGAAATAGTCGGCAATGATGTTGTACTTCAAGCGGCGTGTTTTCGTCATGAAGATGAGGATTTTGATGATGTAATCTTTATACGTTGGATCAATTTTCGAGATTTGTTGTAGTATTTTCTGAGTTCTCTCAGGTGGCGACGCGAAGATGATGTTCTCAATTTTGAAGAGCCTCTCAAATGGCATGTCTCTTGGCTTTGGTTGCCCGTTCTGCTGAGGTTGAGTCATGTATTGTCACCTTTAACAAATTTTACTGAAAATGATTGTTCTGACAAGTAAATATTATTTATTTGTCAAATATTAATCCCTAAATTCCCAACATGTAACCATATGACCAACGACACTTTGTACGCTTAATTTTGAAAAATTATCGACTGTTTTTTTCGGCAGAAATAACACATAACAGAAAAGGTTCTGTACTTCTTAGTTTATTAGAATTTAGGCTATACTATAATGAATAAAAATATCCAATATATTTTCCAGTAATCTCATGGCAGACATTAAATATAACAGAAAAGGTCAAAATTTCTTAATTTGAAGATCTCTATGCTATTTCTATAATGAATAAAATTGTACAATTCATTATTCAATAAAGTTGCTAGGAGACGTTGCATATAGCAGAGCAAGTCCTAAGCTTCTTAACCCATTAGTATTTAGTATATTTTTTTATTATGATGAAAAATGTAGTTAAATTTAGTACAAACAAACATATTTTTATTTAGGCACAAACATTTGTAAGCTTTTTGGACTGCAACAAAGCTGCAGAAATTGTCATATGCGCATACTGTAACTGCGAAGTTAATGCAGTGAGAGGCGCGAAGTTCTGTGAGAATGTGAATACCTCTTCGATGTTAGGGAGGTCACAGGAGATTAGAACTAGAAGGAAAAGACCAAAAATGCAATCGAATGTGTAAGCATCATCTTTGTTTTTCTCTGTTGCTGCTTCAACAGCGTATGTCTTTATTTCTGAGAGCGCAGAGTATATCCTGTCCATTATATCGAATGGCGTTGTCATATATGCACTAGAATTGATCTTTTCGGCTGCTTCAGAGAGTTTTTTGTTATAAGAAACAATTTTCACTGCAGAATCACCTTCTTCGTACGGAGGAAGGAACTCCTTCTTGACAGCGATCTCATCTAGCGTTATATGTGGACTGCGAAATCTAAATAGTGGTTCTTCGCTCTTGAAGAAAAATTCTGGTTTTAATGGAATGCAAGCATTGAAGAATGAACGAAATGATGTCCACAATATAATGTTTTTGTCATTTTCATCTGTAATTTCAAATTCATCTGCAATTTTATCGATTAATTGGACAATATTATCTGAAAAAATCTGTGGATTGATGAAGTTGTTTGGATCGAGGATGTTCTTGACATCTTCGGCGAATATGAAGTTATAGGAGAATAGAAGTTGGTTCAATCTCTCTTGATAAGGATTTTCCGGAATAACTGAAAATTTATTTCTATCGAAAATGCCCTTCATTGAGAATATAACATTGCGAAGAATCGATTTTTGGCTCGAAACATCTGTAGTTGTGGGTTCTAAAGAAGTTATTTTTGAAATTAAATCTGCATCTTTCGAATTTAATTGCAAAATCTTTCGTGCATCATTGAGAAGCTGCCAGTATATCGAGTTTTCGTTGATGTGTATAAAAATATAATCAGTTCTGTTAGATATCTGTTTTAAAGCCGAGAGCAATTCGCTCATTGCTTTTACGATTTCTGTATACGTTTTAGACCTTTCCGTGTATATCTTGTTTTGCAAATAGAAGTGGACATGCGCATATCGAGTTGATTCATCCGATAATCCATGACTTATTGGATGAATGAAAGGCTGCTCTGGCTTGTTCGGAATTATCGTCTTTTCCATCATTTTTTCGATTCGAGAAATGGCATCTTTTAATGTATCATATTGATCTTTTGAATTCGGACGGAGAACTGAGGTTAATTGGATGTACTTGATCATATTTTGATGATTTAGTAGCCAGTTATTCAATGGATCATTCGAAAAATCAATAACTTCATCATCAGCCATTTTTTGTAAATTTTTGATTCGTTACACATTGAATTTTGAGAATTTTAAATTCTCCCACTGTTTTTAACCTTGAAATATAAAAAATCTATTTTTCGGGGTGTATTTTTATTAAAACAACAATTTATATAACAACATTAAGACTAAAGTCATGGGAGAAATGGATTGTATGCTTCTTTTTAAGGTAGGTCAAAGAAATAACAATATCTAATATTGGAATGACTCAAATATTAAGAATGGAGTTGAGTTTCTGGTCAACAGTGATCTGGTATAGAAGTCTGGTCCTTAAAATTTGATGGAATGCAAAGAGAACCCTTTCATCAAATGGAGACTTCCATGAAAAATATTAACGGTTTATGAAAATCAGATGAGTGAATAAGGTTATTACGCCCACTAAAAATCGATTTTTAATTATCATTTCAAGGTGAGAAACCTAAGGATAATTTGATCTCAAAATTCAATGCATAACTCCGCTCACCTCCGTCACTTTTGGAAGAATTTTTAAATTTTTTTTTATAAAACACACTTTTTATTGATTATTATCTCATATATAAATTATAATAAATAACAGAGAGAGGAAGAGCATCTACTGCGCCACGATCGACCTCAGAGATGCCCTCGGCTCGATCCTACACTCCTATCTTTTCGAGATAATGAAGGAGATCAACCTTCCTACATCTCTCAAGGAAGCCATCGAAGACTGCTATGCACACAATACTACGGAGATCCTCGTAGATGGTACAAAGAGCTCACAGGTTACACTACAGAGAGGAGTCAAGCAAGGCTGTCCCCTCTCATCGCTCTTGTTTAATCTCTGCCTCAACCCTCTCCTTAATGAAATTACAAACTCCAAGAAAGGATACGAGATAGGAGAATTCCGAGTAAGCTGCCAGGCCTACGCTGATGACATGATTCTGTTCAGCGATTCCAGATAGGGACTGCAAGACGAGCTCAACATTCTCAAGCAGTTCCTAAACTACTCAAGGTTCCAAGTTAACATCAGCAAGTGCCGCACATTGTCTTACGTCCTCGATCCTCAACATGGAAGGATATATGACAATGCTCCATTCACTCTCAGAAATGAAGAGCTCCCATGCATGACACTAAACGATGTAATCGAATATCTCGGAGCCGCAGCTTCAGCAACTTTGGTCATTCGACGCAAGATAACTGAAGAAGTTATCATGAATGTCACTGAAGAGCTCGAGAAGATCGAGGGATCCCCTCTAAAGATCAACCAGGTAGTCGACGCTATTAGAAGGTTCACATTATCAAAGCTCGACTACATTCTAACAGAGGGTGAACCAAGACTCAAGGATCTTGATCGGATCGACTCGTAGATAAGAGGCATAATCAAGAAGTTAGTATAAAACATTTAGTTATTTCATACCTAGCGGTATTTAATAACTAAATGTTAGTTCTACCGTGTTTTAAATTTTAAATTTAAAAATCTATATCAGGTCCATACACCAGAAATAAAATTTAAAAATAAATATAAAAATAATAAATATTTTTTTATCCAATAAATGTCAAGTTATTTATATCAGTATTCTTTTCCAGAGAGATTACAGAAGTTGTTTAATACAGATGCTAAATTTAAAAATACTGATAAAGATCCTGAATATATAACTTTGCCATATGATGTTAAGTTTATTCCGTATTGTGGTACAGTTATACAGAAGAATAAATTTTCGTATTTAACTATGAATTACTTTTATAGTGAATCTGAAGATAAGATTTATTATATTAATTATTATATGAATAAAGTAACTGTATTAAAACAGAACTGTCATAATAATTATATGTTATATGGTGATGACGGCAAAGGACATTACATTAATCCATATAACAGGTATTCTAACTTTAAGGAGTGTTTAAATAACTATATACAAAAATAATATTATATTTCTTAATTAATTATCATAACCAAAATATATTTTTTAAGCAGTTTTATACCAAGCATACACAGTAATGTACGGTGGCATGTAATCTGTTCCGGAACCTGTGTTATAAGTATTTACAAAAATAATAATATATTATGTGTATGATCACCACTTGAAGTTGTTTCTCGATCTTACCACCATGACAAATGTTGTCTAGAACCACCATCAGATCCTTTAAGTCTTTGTGCTGCAGTATATGTATGTGTATGACTACCACTATTATTAGTATTTAAATTAATATAGTGACTATGTTCTGGTAAATTAGCAACAGATATCTTTTTAGAACCACCGGTTTGATTCCTACTATTAGCACATTATAAAAATCTATTAACAATTTGTGTCCATGTACCAAATCCTAAAGCTATACTAGGATTAGTATTTTTCATAGATGTATAAATAGATCCAACTGGATATAAGTTTTGTATCATCTGAGATAACGATTTACTTGTATTTACAAATAAATGATAAATATCATTTAATCTTTGATGAACATAATAATAATCTCTATCCGGATCTTTTACAGAAATACTATCAGATTTAATATTATTAAATTCCGTATGTGTATGATCTTTATTAGCTTTATTATTTAATTCTGCAATTATATATAATCTATTATCTGAATTTGGTTCAATATATGTTATTTCATTATTTGTAATTAGACCTGATGTAAATGTTGGTGATTTAATTGCTGGAGCACCATCAATATCATATATATAAGCACCAATTTCATTTATTGAAACTTTATTAAATTCCGTATGAGTATGATTAATATCAGATTTATTATTTAATTCTGTACTTAAATCTTTATTATTCATATTAATTTCTTTAGTATTAATCTTACCAACTGTTATAGATGTTTGTTGTTCTGGTTCTTCATTTATTTTAAAATCATGATCATCAGGTATTTTAGTGAAACTAGTTAAATTATCATTTATTGAACATAACTGTCTAAATATTTCAGCAACTGTAAAAGTAATAAGTAAATCATTATTTTTCTCAGTACCTTCAAAACTTATATTATTATCTTTAATCACACTATTAACATAATTCAATAAAACACCATAACTAGGAAAAAGCTTATCGAACTTTTCAGCAATTGTTGGTTCAGGTACTACAGTTTCTTCTTCTTCAGTAACTTCATTAATATCTCTAGCCATAATACTTCGAGTACCAACTCTAGATAAGTTTCTAAGAAATGTAGTAACTTGACTGAATAAATTCATATGACTATCAATTACTTTTCCTGTAAGAACTTGTATTCAATTAATATTATTAGTAGTCATAGTATTTGTTTCCCAAACGAATGTACGAAACGATTCTAAATTAGATGTAGTACTCAAAGACTTTAAACTTAATGAAGGGGAAAGGGTCAGATGCGCGATCAATAAAGAAGTAAGGGAAAAGAAACATTTTCAATTTAGTCCTGAAAGTTATATTATCGCCGGACGAGAGGGTTACAATTACGTTTTACAAGCAGAAGACGGCACCGTTTTAGTCAAACCAAGGTTTAAGTTGCAAGTTGTCAAAAATAACGATCACATAAAGAAAAATCCAATCGCATTTACAAAGATAAAAAACCTTCCATATCCTGAGCAGGCAAAGCAACAGTTTACTCTCAAACCAATCGAAAAGCAGCAGCACATATCAGTCTGCAACAGTTTCACAAAAGGCGAATTCGTGAAATGCGTTCAATTGATTTTATCTATCCTTCAGAATTCAACGAAGCCTTTAAATGAGGATCTCTGTGTGCAAATTATTAAATATGCTGCGGAAGAGCATTAAAAGAGACTCGTTAAAGCGATTCTCAAGCATTGCTTGGACTTTCAATCAATTTGGAATACAGCAGTTTGTTGGCGAATGACGACATTTTCTTAGCGAAAGAAATTTCACTGTGAAACTTCTTAAAATGAAAATCAGCGAAATTCCAGAGAAAGTCATCAAAACAGTTCATGACATAACGCATGCAAGTGACGCATTCGAAATGATAAGATATGAAGATTTTCAGCTTGTTGAAGCATTGGCATCGGTGGATCCAGATTTCTTTAGTTCCGTGTTAATAGATGTTGAAGAGTTCGGAACTAAATCGTTCAGAGTCATCTCAAGATTGCGATTTGTGACAGCTGCAATTTTATGCTTAAGACAAAGAAAGCTGACAGAACTTGCGTATTCAGTCAGTGCCATCGTTGTTGCTTCACTCGAAGACATTGTTAATTTTGATTCTGCTTCTATATTCATGGAATTCAGGCATTTGCTGTATATCTTAGTTCAAGTTGTTGGGCCGCTTCAAGATCATTTGTTATTTTTTGTTAACGATTTCTTCACGAAGAATGGATCGCAATTCCTTTACATGAACGCTGCTTCTCTTCTTGTCACGACAAAGAAGCAGCCAATTCAGTCATTGACGACAAACGAGTTTGTTAATGCTGTGAAGTCGGGAATTCCTTCGATAATGAGCGTTGCAATTGCCGGAGCAATGCACTTCATTCAGACAGATGCAACTTTAGTTGCTGTGACATTTATCATTAATTTTGTCGATTCTATCATTCCGCACATGTTTGATATTGCAAAGAATAACAAAACAACTGCTTGTTTACTGCCTTTCATCATTCGATTGCTGATGAACAAAGATAAGTTTGGCGTATTCCATCCATTGTTGATGGAGTTCACTTGGCTCTTCATTTCATTCCAGAACTCGCCGATCTTTGATTCTGCGATTCCACTTCTCCCGCAGCTCACAGAGACGTCTCCAAGCCTCATCGAAGCCAGCTTCAACACAAAGCGCACTCCTCCTGCTCTCATTGAAACGATATATGATGTTTTTGAAGGCAGAGAAGAAATCGTCTACGAGAAAACTTTAGAAAAATTTTCGAAATATCCAACAACAGAAATAGGAAATTTGATGCTCGAATTCGCACAAAAACTCAACCGTACAGATGACCTTGAGCACTTCCTTCGATCGTACTCAGAGCGCGACAACCTCTAGATATGCGTTATTTTAGCGAAACTTCTTATAGGAAAGAAAGGTAGAGAGTCCACGAAACAGACAATATCGGAGCTTTACCCTTGTTTTCCAGATATATTGATATAAATTTTGTAAATAAAAGACTACTATCCTATCTTAAATAATCCGAAAATTTAAAATAATAATATAAAATCAAGTGTTGTCACTTGATAAGTGCTCCATCCAGTTATTGCTTCTATCCTTGAACAGAGGAATCGGGGTATTGATCTCCGGATTGAGCTTTCCGCAAGATGAGATGATTGCCTTGAGCAAAATGTCTGCGTTGAGTGGCGGAACCTCTTTCGAATTGAGCAGGAATGCCGTGAATCTCCTGATGAAGGAGTGGTTTGGATTCGTCGTCGACGGTTTGTTGATGAATAGCATCGCGAGCTTGTGGATGATGATGTATTCACCGAAGACGGCCGCTTTCTTGAATGCCGCGGAGATGTTCTTCGACATGATTTCCTCAGTCAGTAGAGCATCGCCAGTGATGATGTCGTGGATCTGCCTGATCATCTTCGTCTTGATTGTGTCGGATCTGAACCTCAGCAAGATGGAGGAGCAAAGGGAGGCATAAATCCTGTCTCCAAACATCAGCAGCCTCGTTGCCTGCTCGAGCATGACTTGATTCGTTTCGTCAATGTATCCGTAGTTCGCCATCATGATGAACATCTGTGCGATCGCGAGGTTGATCTTCATGAAGCCGTAGTCGATCCATGCGAGAGTGTGCTTCATGATGAAGTATACGATATCTTTCTTCATGTGGTACTCTCTGACGATCCTGATGATGATGTCGAAAGCGGACGAGAAGTAGTCGTCGAAGTCTTTTCCTGTCTTGAACTGATGCTTGATTTTATCGATTGTGTCGACTAAAATCTGCTCGAACTGAGGGCTTGTGTACAAGTTCGACGTCGTAAGAGTGTAGAACATCAGATACTTGAAGCACTGTTTGTTTCTGGCCTTTCCCAATAACTGAATACAAAAGTTCTTCGCTTCAATAACGAACTCTTCGCTGAATTGAGAATTCATCGCTGCAACGAGTTGCATGTTTGTAAACTCTGGGTCTGTGATTCCTGTCTCGAGCTGAATCTTCTTCTTCGCCTCCTGGAACAAAGGCGGAATCTTGGAAAACAGGAAAACACAGCACAAAGCCAAAAGCTTCGGTGTCATTTCTGTCTTCACGATCATAGAGAACAATTTGTACATCTGCTTGTTCGACATTATTGTTGGGACGTCAGAAATGAGCTTTCCTATTGTCTCGATTGAGTCGTTGATCACCTGCGGCTTGTGCTCGTCCGGGCAGTACCTGAACGCGATGTCTATTGTCGCCATCGCGAAATCGATGTCAAAGAGGTTCTTGAATGTGAGCTGCGTTCTCTCTACGTCAGTCATCAAAGCCTGCCAAAGCTCGCGCGCGGAGTTTGTGAACGTGAGAGGCGACGTTGAGACATCACCGGCGACTTTGATTGGAACGTAGAACTGATCGATTGGGAGGCTGTCGACACACAAAAGAATCTCCCTGCAGACGTGGATGATTGAAATCATTATGCGATCCGAAATTGTGGCTTTCGTTCTCAATGTGTCGATATCTTTGAGGTATAAACCGACGTATTCTGGGAATTGCTCGATTAGATACTTCACGAGGTGCTTTTGAGCTTTGTAGTTTTGGAACTCCGCAAGTTTATCGCTGTGCTTCGCTTTGATGTACTCCTCGAGATAGTCCTGCGTTGACTTCTTTTCGATCGTGATGAACATGCAGAACAGGAACAAGACGTGTTCCTCAACGATCGGACTTTTCGCCTTCAGCAAAGCATCGACTGCAGGAAGTGGCGCAATGAGGAGAATCTGCTTCAGCAAATCTTTAGAGAGAGCGTTGTTCAACTTAATGATGTCAGTGACGCTGTTAAAAGTGAGTTCGTAGTCTTTCATCTCTGTAATGAAGTCGAAGCGGTGTACGGGATTTATGCCTATCTTGATTTGGCAGAGGAGGATGGAATGGGCGGCCTTTATGAGAGCAATGTCGTGCATTTTGTCTTTCTGGACAGCAGTCATAACGACGATGTAAAACTCGAAAATTTTCTGTGTCTTATCGACTTTTCCAGCCATGATCAGTGTTGCAATGTGTCCGAGAGTGATCGCGTAATCGTTGAGACGCGTCACTTCAGGTTTTGAATCGAACAGCGATATAACTTTCTCTATGAACTTTTTGCTTGACTTCGCATCAAACTTTGCAACGTTTTCGACCAAAGACTCGACAAGGTGACGAATTGTCAGGCAGAGGCTGTTGATTTCAGAATCGAAGTCAATAAGAGGCACGAGAAGAGGCATCGCTGACCCGGATATTCTCGACAAGAACTGCATCGAGTTGTTTGCCTTGAGCAATGAAATGAATTCGGTTGGCCGAAGGAACTCCGACTCCATCTGGTCGCGGAGTTCCATCGAATACATGGAAGCAACCGCCTCAAGGAAGTACTTGTTCGTCTCCGAATACTTAATCAAGCGCTTGAAGACATCGATCGCGAGAGGATGGTTTGTTCCGGCGAGTTTTCGCAGCATGAAGCAGGCGCAGCCATAACGAGCTCCTTCCTCGCTCAAAATCGTTTGTATATCGCGCGGCTTTCCGTACATCCTCTTCGTGATGTAGTTGTAGTCTGAGTTGAATCTCAATATGAACTGCTGCGCTTCAGCGTCGTAGTCCTTCCAGTCGGTGTTTGCTGCCATGAAGAGCTCTCCAGCGCGCTCGAGCATCGCGTAAGAGGCCTTTCTTACTGCAGGATTGATGTGGAATGTCATGATTATCGCCATGATGTGCATCTCCTCGAAGGGAATGTTGCTGATGGCGTCTTCGACAGGGTCGACTTGGCCTCCCGCGGCGGCCTTCAATGCAGCGGCGTCGTCCATTCTTTGGACTGATTTTACGATTCCAATTGCTTTGTTGATGTAAGCGATTAATGCAAGTGGATACGCCGCCATCTTCGGGTGGTTGATGCTCAAGTCCCACGATCTGAGTATGTTTGCGAGAACTGGAGTGATTTTCACGATATCTGCCGGAATAATCGCTTCAAGTTTGCCCGGATAAGCAACAGCGACGTCCAAAATATCGGAGCTGATGTTTCCTGTCTCGAAGTAATCGGACAGAATCTGTCCTGGAAGATCTTTGTTCAAATCGTAAAGATGTTTGATGAAATATCCCGCTCTCGCTCTAGCGTTTAGTGTGTTCAATGGAGTTATTGGCAGACTGTGGAGGAACGTAGAAAGCACTTTTCTGAACTCTTCGACGCTGTCAAGAGGTAGATCTGTGATTGTGTTGAATTTGAACTCCAAAACGGAATAAATCTTCTCTAAACAGTCTCCTGTTGTTGCAAACTGTATAAAATCGTTGATTCTCTGCGAAATTGCGTTAACATAGTTCGGTAATGTGATATATAGCGCAGAAGAAAGCAATTTCGAGATTGGGCTCCCAGAGTTGTGCGGATTTCCAAGAATGTCGACGATGTCCGACTCTGTTTCTATCTTAATCTGCGAGCACGTATTAAGCAATAAAGTTTTTATCAAAACCATCGAAATCGTTTTCACACAGATGTTGCAGATCCTGCAAACTATGCTTGCGATTGAAACATAGTGGTTATTCTTTAAATTAGGCGGTAGAACGATATATGATAAAAATTGAATTGTTGTGCTTGTGTTTCGCTGCATCTCAAACGCGTCAAAGAGCTCAAAAACTGAGTCTGTGTTCGTTGTCAAATATCTGGATATTGTCTCGGCGCCAATTTTGATTAAATTTGATTTTTGATCTTTTATCTCGAGCAAAAGTTTGTAAAACGCCTGCCAAAACGTGCTGAAACTAATTACTTCGCCATGAGCTGAAAAAACGTCAATGATTAAGCAGAAAAAAAGGAATTTGTGTTGATTTTTGGCTGGATTGTCAATATTTTTCGTTAATTCGTCCAAAAGCGTGCCTACTTTAAGCGTTGGTGTAGGGTTAAGTTGTCTGTCAAGGAAAAACACGTAATTAACGTAATCTTTCATTTTCAAGCCGGAATCCCTCGAAAAGTAGTCCAACTGGACCTCCTCAGTCCCAGCAAACTCCCCGTAGAGTTTGGAAATCTGCTTGCAAGTGTTTTCTATCATTCGCAAACAGTTATTCTTTTTTTTTAATTTTGAACTTTACTCTTTTTTTTGATAGTCATATTTTGACATTAGACAAACTTACAAAATTTTTACATTACAAAAGTGACAATATTTTGACATCATTCGATATATCATTGCACTGTCCATCCCTTCAAGCGAGAGATCGTGCGAATGAATGATTCGAAATACCCTTTGCTTCTTTTTCAATGAAAATTTTGACAATTCATTTGAGTCAATGGACAACCTTGGTAAACATCCATCGTATTTTTGCAGTCCTATTGAAACACAATTTGATGCGAACAAAAGCAACCTTTCATTCTATTTGGTCATCATTTTTGAATGAAGAAGCTTTTTTCAAACCAAATTAAATTGTTTCCAGAATAGATTTTGAATCAATTGAGTATACGTTAGATGTAGCATGCAGAAACACGGTATTGGTGCATTATTTCTATGATTTTCTCGAAGCCATTTGATTCCGCGATGCTGTAAGCATCGGAATTTTTGCCGTTCATTTCGAATGGATCAGCGCCTTTTTCGAGCAGCATTTTTGTAACTTCAACGCAACACTGTGATACTGCATAGTGTATTGCAGCGTTTCCATCCACTGTTTTAGCGTCAACCCTGCAACCACTGTTGATTAGAAACCTCGCAATTTCGGAATTTCCATGCATGCACGCAATCATTAATACATTGACACCGAATTTATTTGTTCGATCCATATCGGCTCCATTTGCCACAAGAGTTTCCACGAGCTTAACTTTGTTTTTCCCTGATGCAAGCATTAAGCATGTGTAGTCATACTCGCAATCTTTATCGAGATTTACACCACAAGAAACAAGAAGATTAAAAACCGGTCTTGCGCCTGTAT
The DNA here is from genome assembly GCA_023091735.1 of Trichomonas tenax. Lineage (NCBI taxonomy): Eukaryota > Parabasalia > Trichomonadida > Trichomonadidae > Trichomonas > Trichomonas tenax. Next base: position 39,841 of record JALKBU010000418.1, read on the forward strand.
TGCAAGCAATGAATAAAGCTGTGTATCTATAAACATCTTCAATTTCAAGGTCACAGTGAGCTTCGATTAAAAGATTTGCAGCATCAATAGAATTTTTATCTGCCGCAATCATTAATGGAGTCCAACCTCGTAAATTTATTGAATTTAAATTTGCTCCTCTTTCTATCAGTAATTTGACCATATTTTTGCTATTAAAGCAAGAGACAACATATAAAGGAGTTGATTCTGAACTTTGTATTTCAATATCTGCATTTGCATCTAAAAGAATTCTTGCAAAATCATATTTGTACAATTTCGCACATTCCGAAAGCAGCGGCCATCCGTCCTGGAATCTGACATTCACTTTTGCTCCATGTTGAACAAGCTCTCGAAAGATATCGAAAGTTTCAACTTTGAAAACATAAATAAGCGCTGTGCAACCGAAAGCTTCAACTTTCAATTTCGGAATTTGTGTGCATGCACGCAATCATTAATACTTTGAAAGCATAATCCCCTTTTTTTGAAACTCTGTTGAGTGCTGTCAAACCGTCATTATCTTGAATGTTAATGTCTGCATCACATGAAAGCAAAAAGTCCATTATTGGCTTAAATCCCATTAAAGCTGCCGCAAAGAATGCTGTAACATTCTTGTTGTCTTTCTCATCTATTGACTCTATATCCATTAATTTATCAATAAACAATCTCATATTATATCCCCAATAAGTCGGCATCCATCCATAGTTAAAATTATATTTTTCCTTGAGATATCTCACTGTTTCGTTGAAATGGCACTGCACGGCGATATCCATGCAATCCTGGTCTGCTAATATTTTTTTCTCGCAGAGATGTATAATTTCATAATTGTTTCCCCAAAATGGGTTTTTTATTGTCTCTTGTGTTATCTCTGTTTTGTTATTTAAAACAAATTTAAAGCAATTAACTGATACATTATACGCAGAATAATCTATAAGAGTATATTCCCCTTCAACTTGTGAATCGAAATCGAATCATTGTATGCTGGAAACTTCGATAAGTTTATCGAGATTGTCCCATACGAGAAAATTTAAGAGAGTTCCTTCTGGATGAATTGAATAGAATTCCTCGTCTGATTTAGCAACATATGATTTTCCGTCATTTATTATTCCATGTAAAGCAATCAGATGCTGAAAATTATTATTTTTCAAAGAAATCTTTTTGAAATTTAATGGATGAATTCATGAATTCTAAATAATAGCAATGAAAGGACCTCAATTTTCTTATTTCTACATTTTATCATATAGTGTAGCATTGTTAATAGCAGTTTTGTGACAAATAAATTAATATCAAAGGAATAAAAAAGAATTGAAATAAAATCATCATTCTCTTCCTCTGTCAATTCCCAAAGCATCTCTGACACTTTCAGGATTTCTATGAACTGCGGCGTTAAAGAATCAAAATAAAGAATTTCATTCATAAAAAAATTGACAAATTTATTGTGGAAAATATTGTTTTAGTATAGTCAACTATCTAAAATAAAAATAAAATATGCACAAGCCTGTGTAGCTCAACCGGATAGAGCATAAGACTCTTAATCCTAAGGTCGCGCGTTCGAACCCCGCCGAAAGCATATGTTTTTTCCTTTTCCTTTCCCTTTTTTGGCAAGTGAGGAAAGCATAGCTCAGACCGTCCTGAATATGGGTGGCGATGAGCTGAGGCGAAAGCTCGAAATGCTGCAAATCATATATAATACAGACCCAAAGTTTTTCCGTCCAAAACGGGATGAGATCGCCCCAGATGATCCAGAGATCGGCACCGGTCCTCCCGAGGAAGAAGAACAACGAGAAGACGACAATTTCGACATTCTTCTCTTGACACGGGCCATTT
>JALKBU010000040.1:0-112977 GCA_023091735.1 Trichomonas tenax
CCACTTACACCACTGGATAGACAACTATCAATATGTACATGAAAGTACTTTCAAATCGAAAAAATATTGATCAGATAAAAAGTTATGAAGGTCGCGGGACTACACCGCAGAAGGAAAAATACTGCCCTTGTTTTATTATACATTTAGCTATTTTTTTAAATCATAAAATCTCCCCCACTGAATGCAAATGGTGCACTAGAACTGGATCAATGTAATCACTAGTCATAGTGCACCATTTGCATTCAGTGAAATAGAAAGTTTTATTGAAATTTGACCATTGATTTTCATCATATTGTTATATCCCCGTATTCTCAGCGACAGTGTCACTGACATATGTGATAGGTGATGTTTCCACTGAGAATATTGGAATAGAACAACTATTACTATGTTTTTTTTTTAGAATCGGGTTCAAAAATAGTAAATAACATTGATTATAATAAGGTAATGATTGAATCGAGGCCTGCGAAATGATGAGAATGTTAAAAACTCTTTCAAATCATAATCAAATTCGAGATATTTTCAAAACTTCGTATTTTAGTCTTCTTCTCCGTAAACATGTCACTTCTGCCATGATTTAGTGACATGTGTACCAAGAAGATGATAAAAACAACAAGTTTTGTTGGTGATTCATGTTTCTCCAACAACTGTGTGCCAATAGCACATTAATGCTTGAGAAATCTAATAAAAAGACCACATATACCATTGGTACACAGTGATGGATGAATTTTTATCAGATAATTTACATTGAATTATATAATATTGTGTTTAAGTCCTTCATCTCGTTATTGAAGCCACTGCACACATGTGCAATGACTAAAGAACCGATAAGAAGGGCTCAAACAAAACAATTGGACGAGTTTTGTTTTTTTAGCTTTTTTTGGAAAAAAGTATTCGAAGTGTTCACACATAGGCTCTGTGTGTTATTCTTCTCAATTAATAAACTTGTCAAATTTAGCCGCCCAGAAAAGAGTCATCATTATTTTTGGGAGAATAACACACAGAGCCTATGTGTGAACACTTGGAATACTTTTTTTCCAAAAAAAGCTAAAAAAGCATATTTGTGATTAGATTTACCTATTTATCATCGAAAACAACATATTTTACGTGATAAAAATGCTATACAATGGGAATATAATATATTATAATGAGTTAAGCACATCATGACAAATCAATGTTTTTGATGCAAGATATATCTAATATTTTAATGAAATATAGACTTTGTTAGCTAATTCTTTAATATATCATGCACAACAGGATTTTGTATATTGGGGTTCAATAACATAGCAAAAAGTTAATCCAGTGAGTTAAAAAACGAGTTTCGCCGACTTTTCCTATCAATTTTAGACAAGCCCGTTTTGATTTTTTATCCCACCTGATGTCGGTTGCACAATGAAACTTAAATAGTGTGATAGCAAGTTGCACTGCATTATTACAACAAAGTATTGGCGGAAATTAATTTCGATATTCTGGGTCGATTGTGAAATGCTGGTCTATGCACTCCAAATTGATTCAGAAGCCAATAGAAATGTGTGTCATTGACTTCTGAATCGATTTGGAGTGCATAGAACAACATTTTCACTGTTTTTCACATTTTCACACTACCAAACATGGAACACATTTGAGACTTTGATGTTGCGATAAAAGTGTGCTATATATCTCAGACACGCAATATTCGATGTGAGACTGTCTTGTAAATATATTATCCTATGCAATCTTTGAGATATATACATTGTATTAGCAAGAAAATCATACATTATTGACTCCTTAGAGTGTTAATTTTGTTGACACCACATCAACATGGAACACATTCAATATTACTAATAGATCCATGAAACAACATCGCTAGACTATACCTAGACATTTCGCTAATGAGTGAAGATCTATAATAGCTCTCATCAAAATTTGGCTTTTAGCCTTAAAATTTTGGAGAAAAAAAGATGATAGAAAAAGTTGGAGAGCTCTCGTCTTATATATATCTTGCAAAACTTTAAGATTTTCCAAAATTTCTTCGCCGAAAAGGTTGATGGCGGACTACGAGTGCGTCTCGTCGTCAGCTAAAAACGGAAAAGGAAAAAACATCAAAAAGCCAGTGACGGGACTCGAACCCGCAACCCCAAGATTAAGAGTCTTATGCTCTATCCGGTTGAGCTACACAGGCTTTGACATTTTTAAATTTTAATTTAAATATTCCATATTTACGCACATGTCCATTATAATTATGATTCTTATTATTTTACCTTCAATCCTTAAATTTCGTTCCCATTTTTAAAGAATATATGAATTAGTTTTCTAATCGATTGATATTTAGATTCATATGCTAAAATTAACAAATCATGTTGTCAAACATTGATGAAATTTGTTTATTTATCAATAAAACAAATTAATAATAAAGGCTCTGAATAGTAAATTATGAGCAAGGCCTGATATATATATTTTTAAATCAAGTCTAAACTGATGAATGGAGGAAATATAATTGCACATAAGAAGTTCTGAAAATAAAAGCTTCATTTGTTAAGGGCGGGGTCCGGGGGTTTTGATAACCTTAAAGACATTATATCTCTACTCAAAATCAGTAGAGAATAATTAAACCAGTATAGATGTATAGTATATGTAGTAAAGTATATATGTATATATGTGTTACTAAACATTACTCCAAATCCACATATTTGCATTCGCATTAATTACTCCGAGAGTATTTTTTTCATGAAAAACGTTAAAAAAATTAAAATTATGATAATACAACACTGAACCTTTGTATATATATACTGATATTATAACATATATACCCATTGCTGTGATATGTATGTATATATATGTGTTACCAATTTAACACAAATGTATAGTGAAATAGACTCTCAGCAACAAGTGCGACAATATTTTCCCATATAGATAGTATTCAGAGCTTGGAAATGGTATACTATGCATCAACTATCATTTCTTCATGATAGAGGGTCCGGAAAACCTGTCGAGCGGTGGACAAACCTGTAGAGAACCGGACAAAGTTGTCAAGACGGCCATATATAATTTTTTTAGCTTCAGCTGCCTCTTAAAAATTTTTTTCATGGTTGATCAAGCTCGAGATTGATCCAGAGGCGAATGAAAGGTACGTCAACTATTGGAAAGAGAAAAAAGAATGCATATTAAGCCTTTATGGACGAGCTGAGGCAGAAATATCCATTAGAAAGCCTTAAAATGTATCCACACATGGAAGAAGCCCTTGTAAAGATTCAAGAGCAAGGTGGATCTATTGGCTTTACTCGCGCAGAGCTCAAGCAGATGCGAGAAGACATCGAAGTCGCATCTCAGCATCTTGAATCTGATTCAGACGACGAAGAGTTTAAGCTATCGGATGATGATGAAGATCCAGATGCTGTAGTACAGCAGCAAGTGATTTCAGACTACCATAAGTGTGAAGAAGCAATTACTGATCTCGATCTATCCCATCTTCCGGAAGAAATTAAAGAGATGCACGCCGAAGTATGGCAAGAGATCAGTCAAAAGGAAACCTTGCGAGAAAAGTTCTATACGTTAGGAATGCTCAAGCATAACAGGACGCCCGATCTTACATGTGAGCAAATCGGAAAGATCTTCGACAGGTCTGGCGCAATTGCTCAAATGCACTTTCAGCGAGACATTGAGCAACGCGATCCGAAATTAAGCCAAGCACAGAAGCTGACCGTGTTTGAATTTATCGATAAATGCTTCCTCAAGCAGAACCCTGCCACGTATGGAACCATCTCAGAGTTTACTATGACAGCTTTTGGTATTTGGATGTCTGACGACGCAATTCGCAAACTAGTCAGTCTGTCTAATCGCTATAAAGCTGTCGTCGGAATTCCTATGGAACAAGATCGAGTATATCTCGATCCTGGACAAGTTGCTGCTCACTTAGATCTTCTTGAACAAGAGTTGCCTGTGATTCCAGCTTGGGCAATTTGCAACGTTGATGAATCTGGGTATCAAAGCATGGTTGATTCTCGAAAAGTCCATTGTGTTGTTCCAAAAGCTTTCAGAGAAAAGACAATCAATGTTCCAGTCGATTAAGCAGAAAAACTCTCGACTTTGTTATCAGGAATCTTTGCTGATTGAACTTTTCTTAAACACACAATCGTGGTCGCATGAAAGACAGTCGAGGAGGAATTGTTTCACAACGGATACACTCCAGGCAAGGTCCAAATCTACACGCAAGAGAATGGATTCTTCGTGGCAAATTTATTTGGCAAGTGGGCAGAAGATGTTCTGATTCCTGAGTTTCAAAGACGTCGTGAAGAGCATGAGTATCATGAGGCATGCATTTTGCTCATTGATGGAGCCTCAGTGCACAACTCTGATGTGTTCGAGGATCTCTGCTTTGAAAACAGCATCTTCATCATCAACCTCCCTGCTCACTCAACAGAGATCACACAGCCACTTGATTTGGTGATATTTGCTGTTGCAAAAGCACATATTCGCCGTGTACATATCACAGAAGAATTAAATAGGCAAACACATCAAATTATTCGCATGATGAATTCATATCACCAAGCTTGCACTGTTTCCAACATCTTATCAGCATTTCAGGCCGCAGGTATCACCCATTATTATGATTTTGAAGCACAAACGTCCAGAGTTCGAGTCGATCGGCGAAATGCGCGCAGAGTGATGGATTTTCTGCAACTTGGAATATTACCAACTGGTTCCAATCGTCGCATCCTTCTAGAAGGTGCAAATGAAAACGAGGAAGAAGACAATGAATAAAATTATATAATATTTTTTGAAAAAAAAAATGCTTAATAGTTAATATAATGAATAAACATAATTCACTATAATAGCGGGAGTCATCATGCTTATTTTTATTGTATCGGTACTTTTCTCAACAACTATGTCCGAACCTCCACAACTTTAGGCGCGGACCGACAGGTTGGTCCGACCCCTTAAGAAAATATACAAAATTATAATTTCACTTATGACACAAATGCTAAAGTCATCAAGTATTGATTATCACACAAAAGGAGAGATATCAGAAGATCTTACAGATATCAATGACCAAATAATCTGATATTTATAATATTTTTTAGTTATCTGTTATTTATTGTGTACACAAATTTTACACATATAATGTAATATTTTCATCATTATTGATATACTTGAAAGCAGACTTTTCTCGCTAAAATTGATAAATTTCAACAAAAAACAATTAATTACTCAATACAGGAAGCTAACAATTCCGATTACTCTGCATATTTGTATTCACATATATAGCCCCCAGAATCCGTATTGCGCTGGACTGGACTTTTTTTACCCATGTTGTTGATATTATATCTCACGACATGAAAAATAGAATCCAACAAAATCTAAATATTTTGTGGGGTAGTATCTCTTCTATCTACAGCCTAGATATAACAGTCTGAAACAACATCAGTGTGGAAAAAATGACACACAAGCCGACGGTTTTGGCAAAAAATTGAGAGGACGCAAGCAAAAATTGCATTTCGCGAAACTGGTGAGGTTTTAAACATAACTTAAGCGACAGAATATCTTTGCTTAGTCCAAATGTAACAATTATCTCGAAGATTTGGCAAATTGTTAGGAATTGAAAATTGTTTATATAATATTTTTTTAATCAACGTCAACACCAATCAATATGTATTCCAATCGATTTTTTGGGCTATATATGCATCATACTTGAATGCTGATATCCAAAAGATACCACATACTTCTATTCTCATAAATGGGGCGAAAATGATGAAAAATCTGAATAAAATCAATAATAACACTCAATGAATACACATATTCATTATGCTTTAGTTCAACTATAGCCAATAGATTCTGATTGCAGACAACTTATATTGATAACAAGCTGATTTACTCAAAAATAGGAGGAAATCAAATTTGCAATTTGATGTGTTCTTCGAAGTATATAGATTGTAACATGTGAATACTATAGGGTATTGAGTTTGTATGTCATTGGTTTGTGCAAAAATGATCTGTTGTTTTTGTTGCAGTCTAGAGATGGCGTTTTATACTCCCTAGAAATCGGACACTTTGGACCCCGCCCTTAAAACTTTTTTCCGAAGAAGCGAAGTTCCAAACATCTCAAATAAAGACAAAACCGAGGCCCAGTCAGATACATTACCAGTACGTTTACCAGTCATAGTGTATCTAAATTTTCGGAATGAATTTGTTGAAGAAATATCGACAACTCCTCCATTCGCCATCATATCAGTAGTTGAATTAAATAACGTTTCAGTAGTATTATCCTCGAGATATCCTTCTAATAGAAATGCAGTTGGCTAATTGATATTATAAGATCTTAAAGTGATATGAGTTACAATTACTCGATATTGTCCTAAATCTACTTCCCAATAGTCATATGTTTGGTAGTTAGAATGTGTACGTGTATATGAATTAGCCTGTTCTACAGTATTAATTATTGTTGTATTTTCAGCACCATAATTGAAAGTTGACAACTTCACTGTGAATAATGACTGTATTTGTTCTGCGGAGAACTGGCGGAATATACCCCTAATTTTATCATTGGGATTATATGGAACTGTTACTTCAGGTGGAAGCGATGTATTGTACTTTATGAAAAGTGATATCTGTCGTTAAATTAAAGTCGTCAATTTTGCATATTTTTTCTTGGATGTATATATGCAATTGCTTTATCAAATAAAAATTGGAGATTAATCGAGTGGATTTAGATATACATTCTTCGATCACCAACTCTTGATGCAGAGACAAAGTAGAAATATTGCAAAGGTGGGGAGAATCGAGTAAATGCATTGCTAAATGTTATCTCACTGTGATTACTTTCCCCAATTCTCTCTATACCCGATATTATTGTAGGTAACATAAGAATAAATCAACAAATCATGAATTCATGGTGGATATAGCAGCAAATCAAATTGCTCATAACATGTTTACCTTAAACATGAGTTAGAAGATATTTTTAAATTATAGATAGTAAAACTTGTTATTTTGCATATCGAAACTGTAGTTAATAAATAGAGTCTCTTTTGGTGAGTAGAGTTTGTTCCCATTTTTGAAAGTGGCAATCATAGCACATTGCTGTTGTGCATCTTCATTTGGCATTAGGCAATGTTCCGACTAGTTTGATTTTAATTTCAGAATTTCTAAATAGTGAAAATGTTTTAGAGTAATAGCGTATTCGATCATATGTAGATAGTACTGATGTAAAGATAGATTGAGCTTTAAAGAAGATAATGCAAAGCAGTTTTTCTCTCCATAAAGTTTCAAATGGCCGACAAACCCAAAAATGAAGCTCCCGATTTTTCAAAGTTAACATTTTAAAACCTGTTTTATGAGGAAATACGACTAAAAAAATATAATCAAGGTACCTCTTATTCAAATACCATATATCATCATTTCCTAATATATAACTACCATGGCCAGAATTCATCACACATGTTATCAATAATTCAAAAATTCGAAAAATCAATTCATCAATAATCATCTTATGATTGATATCACCTGAATGTTCTCTGTATAGTTTCGTTGATTTGATGATTTGATAGATATTCAAAAGAATTTTTTTTCTGAAATCAAAATATTTAATTAAAGAAGGACACTTGAAATCTGTTATATTATCATAGGAAAGGCTTTACCTTTTAACGAATTGAAAAAAGGAAAATTGAAAACGCGATGATCAAATAAACAAGACGATGACGTTGAAACCGAGACAATAAACTTCTCCGCCTCATCATTCTGATGTTTAACAATCAACAAATAAACTCATATAACAGTTTAAATTATTACAACACAATTACGATGACAGATATGGCCCCGATTTGGAAATTTGTTAGCGTTGCTCTTTCCTGCATCGTTCTAATCGTTGCTGCCAGACGATTCAGAATTTGATGATGAAGATGGCATTGAAGGGTGGGGTGTTAGATCTGCTAGTGTTGATGGCTCTGGTGATGTCGAAAGTTCAGGAATTGGTGCTGATGATTATAATGATAAAGCTGATGTTTGTGTTAGTGTTGATGGATAAGATTCTATTGACAATTGCTGAGATGTTTAAGTCTCTGTTTTTGGTTTTGTTGAGTTTGATCATTATTCAGATAATAATTATGTGATTTCAATTTCAGGCATTGATGATCCTTCTTCATTTAATGCTGTTGATGGAGGATCTTTGTTATGTGTTGTAGATTCTTTTATGTGTCATGAAGTTTTTTAATATATAGATTCTTGAGAAGATGTTACGATACTGTTTTCTACTGAACTTTCTACTGAATTTTTAATAGTTGGTTCTGTAATAAGTTCAGTTTCTGGATCATCAACATGATAAATTTGAATAATGTGTGCTTGTTCAATGCCTAATTGCTACGGATGAGATCTTGAGACTTGAATCATTGTTGGAAAGCAATTTTTGATTTTGAAATGTGAAAGAACGAAAATTGAACAGGAATTGTTCTGTCAGTTTTTATAAAAATTTGAGTGGTATGATGATTTATCATGTGCATTAATGAAATATGAAATTTCAACAATTTGTAAAAGTGACATCATAACAATAATTCCCATATTTCACGATGCCACTGATTAACGCATAGGATTTTAGGCCTATTTTACGATTAAGAAGCGATTTTTCGGCTGAAATTTTTCTATTCCCCCAGAAAAATGAAATCTGATGTGTGGGAGTTGTTATTTCAACTCAATGGCTTGTTTTCAAGGCAATTCCAGCTCCAAAAGCATATGACGCGCAGGAAAATTTTCCAAAAACGTGAGAAATTTCACAAGAATAGTGTTATTAAACTTCCGTTCGCAGAGTTATTTTAGCTGCTTCATCTGCATTAGATGAAGAGATTCGCGAAACATCAAATATCATAAAGAATGTGTGTAAGAATTTATAATAAGTACCAAAAATGACCAAGAAATGGTTGTAACGCAAAGCCAAAGAAGTGTGTTATCATTTGAAGAACGATCAAAGCCCCAAATCTTATATTAGGATTGATTCAAATCAAAAATATACCCGTATGTTCGAAAACTCACTGATACAATAATCCCTTGGGGTATTGCACTTCGAAATACAGCTTAGATTAGAAATTAATTCATCCACGAAAATTATGGAAATAAAATCACTGACACATCAAAGATTTATCATGAGAAACGAAAATTTTTAATATATCTCACTATAAAATAAGCGCCAAGCTGAAAAATTCCATCGTTAATCAAAACATTTCATGAATCTAACCTTCAAATATAGTGTTTTATTCAGTTATCCCTGATGAAATAATCTATATAAAACATGTCAGAGTGTGCAGTAAGGTCAGATCAGCATTTAATCGAGAAAAAACAATAATGAAATAACAAATAGATGAAAAATGGACATATTTCTTTAAAAATTTTGATTGCTCGTTACAGGCTGTCCTTCTGTAGTCGTACTCATCGGTGTCGATGATAATTAGCAATTGAGTGTCGGACAAAAGTGTGCTATCGTCTTTTGACATTTGACATTTTACGTGGCAAGTTGGTCAATAGTGCGAAAAATTACCCTTCAATTTTCTGATGCTCGATCAGGAGAAACTTTGCAAAGTTAAAGTGCACCAATCTTCACCGAATTTAGCAAACAAGTTCTCCATGGTCTAAAAATCAACTTCGCTCAATCAAATGACCAGGGATACAATCTATTTCTTAAAATCAGATTTAGAATTTCTTCATTCACGGTCAAAAGTACGCAGTAATCAATAAATCAAGATGCCAGAGGTATATTTCTATATCTATCTCGGTTATATGGATGGAAGCAATTATCTCGCACCCTTTTTATAATCCAGCACTACTCGAGTTTTGCTTGTTCAGCAAGCATGTAGTGCACGAAATGGTAAACAAGTGAAAAGTGAAATAAAATGTAGTAAATATTTCAAAATCTAACAAAAAATATTCAATTTTTGCTTGGCCGCGCAAATTTTCCTCACAAAATTGAAAGGATTTGTAAAGTTGCATTTGCGTAACCGCTACAAAAACCAACTCTCATTAGCAATCTAAGAGAGAGAAAAATAGCTTTTTACATTTTTACGTTAAATCAATGGAAGACAATCATTTGTGTAATGATATTACGCGATCATGCTTGGTTACAACAACAAAATATAATCAACACAAAAAAATAATAAAAGTAAAACATCTTAGAATGAGATAATTGATATAATCGCAAGGTTGATATTTGAGAAAATCAGTTTTCAGGAGAATTCACAAAATAATCATTGTAATATTTCATATTAGCCTGTCTGTGATCTAAACCTTAATTTTCAATAAAATAATGAAAATTTAAGAAGTTCATATTTTCTGTCATATAGTTAGATTTAACAATAAAATTTTTTCTTATAAAAAATCAAAAATAAAATATTTTGTTTTTCTTCATCAGCAGGACAATTGTGAAATATAAAATAATTTGGTCAAAGAAAAAAATAAATTTTCAATATGTTCAAAACTCTTACACCACGATTAATCATCATTTCGAAAGTATTATTTCTCGACGATGATAAAAAAGAACGTGTTTAATTATTAAATTGTTTTTAGGCTTTATTATGTCCGCATATCATTAAGCTTCGATTAAAAACAAAATTTTGGTGATCAACACAAATTTAGTTTCATTTTTTAAAAATGAAGGAAGTTTTCTATGGCGGTGATATCTTAACAATGGAAGATAACGTCCAGGTCGAGGCTATCCTTGTTACAGATGGCTACGTCGAGGCCGTCGGAACACAGAAAGAAATTTTCGCGCTGGCTGATTCAAAAACGAAATATACGGACTTGAGGGGTAAATGCTTGATGCCTTCGTTCATTGACCCACACAGCCACCTCGTTGCTTACACAAAAGTTCTTGGAAGAGCAAGACTTGATGAATGTTGCAGTTTCGACGACATTTGCGACGAAATTAGAAGAATTATGCGCTCTAAGCCTGTCACTAAGGATACGTGGGTTGTCGGAACAAACTATGACGAAAAGTTACTCATCGAAAAGCAGCATCCACCGAAGTCAATCATCGACTCTGTTTGTCCTTGCAACCCTTGTGTTATTGTCCACAAAAACAGAAAGACTGGTATTATCAACTCCGTAGCTATTAGAAATCTTGGTTTCGACCTTCTTAACCCAGACAAACCAAACCAAGATGGAATTTATCTCCAAAGAGATCCGAATACTGATCAGTTTACTGGCTGGATCGAAGGCGAAGTCTTTGAAAAACTTTCTCCTAAGTGGAGAGCCTTGACAGAGGATGAAATCGAGCGTCAATTAAGAAGTGCGCAAAATTCTTATATCCAAAACGGATTTACGGTTGTTCAGGAAGGTTTGTGCTTTAAGAAGGATTTCAATATTCTGCAAGATTTTGAAAGAAAGGGTCTTTTGAAGTTATCTGTTTATTGCTATATCGACCAAAACAAAGAAGGAGATTATCCTCTTACAGTTCGCGAGAGGGACTTCGAGCACTTACACCTTTCTGGTTACAAACTTATTCTCGATGGTGGTCCACAGCAGAGAACTGCATGGGTTTCCAAGCCATACAAAACAGATCCAGGAAACACAGGTATGCACACATACTCCGATGAGCAGGTTATCAAGTTCTTAACACAAGGAAAGGAGAACCATTTGCAAGTTATCGCACATGCTAACGGTGATCTTGCCTGTGAGCAGTTCATAAACTGCTGTGAAAAAGTGTACGGACCATCCAACAAGAACGACAGGCCTGTCCTCATTCACGCTCAATTAGTTACAAACGATCAGTTAGTTAGAATGGCAAGAATGGGTATCATTGCTTCTTTCTACAACACTAACGCTTATAACTGGGGTGACATTCACATCCGTAACCTTGGTGAACAAGCCATGAGATGCTCACCTGCTAAGTCTGCCCTCGATTTGGGGGTTACATTCAACTTCCACCAGGATACCCCAGCCTTCCCATGCGATATGATCACATCAATCTTCTTCGCTGTCAATAGATTGACTAAATCTGGTCAACCAATGGGTCTTGAAGAAAGAATCCCGATCATTGAGGCTCTCAAAGCTTGCACAATTTATGCCGCAAAGACATATTTCATCGAAGACAAGGTCGGATCTATTGCTGTAGGCAAGAGAGCTGATTTAGTTATCTTGAACCAAAATCCTCTCACCACACCTCCTGAATACCTTAACAAGCTCAAAGTCATCACAACTATTAGAGAAGGTGATGTCCTCTTCACAAAGGATGCTGGATTACAGTCAAACTGCTGCTTGTTAGTTTAAGTATATTAATGTTTGTAGAATTGTTTGGATTTTATTTAGCATTTACCCATGATTACCGTTTTCGTTTTTAAAATTTTATTTATTCGTAATAAACAATTGTTTTATATTCTTTCTATATCTTTAAATCCTCTTTCTCCAATCATTCGCACTTCTCTTACTGTGTGAAAACCAAAATTTAAAAAAAATCAACATTCAATATCGCTTGTTTGTTTAAATTCAGCTTGAAATATTATTTAATTGCTATTTTTGGCATTAATCATCTATTTTAAATTTTAATTAAAAAGTAAATTAATGGAAAATCAAAATTATTAATATTTTTAAAGATTTTTTAAATTGCGAATAATAAAAACTGACATTAATTTTCAGGAATGAATGCAACCCTACAAAGTGGGCCCATTTCTGAATATTGTCTGAAGGGGATGCAGTTCATAGAGAATTTCTTCGTCTTCATGACGATCGTTGTCAGTTTAGCGCGAGATGATGATCATCCATTAAAATTATGGTACATTTTCTACGATTTGTTCTCATTCTACGGTGTAGTTCAAGCTATAATTTTCGACTTTCTATTGTATATTGAGCTATCAGTCGTTTCTAAGGTGTTGGAACCATTATCACTCGGCGTTCTATGGATATATGGACTTTCTATCTACCTGCCAGTATTCATCTTAGTAATTTGCTTCAATGGCTTTATGTCAAAGATTAATTTACCAATATTTTTGAGCTGCTTGTATTTCTTTTATTATTTTTGGAATATCCCAGTAACAAAACGTGGTCAGAAGAGGTTTTTCAATCAAAAGGCATTAACTTCCATGTTATTTATTCAGATATTAATTATCTCAAATACGAAGATGATTCTGTTCCCTATTATTTGTTCAATCATAGCTGTTTACCTGTTTATGACCGATAAATTTGGTATTCATAAATTTATATACAAGGTTATTACGAATTATGAGGAGCATGGAAGCTTCTGGACTCCTTCAGATCAACTTGAAGATATTCCGTTCTTATAATGTTTCGTATATTATATTATTTGTTTGTTTTTTATTTCATTCTTGATAAATATGTTCTGTATGAAATTAACATCACGTGCAGACAATAATCAAATCGAGTTCTGATTAGAATACAAGTTGATTATTTTGAATTTTTATATTTGAAATGTTTTGAAGCCTATAATGAATCATAACATTAACTGTTGAATAGCTCAATCAATTGTAAGCGTTTGATAGTGTGTTTTTATTGCAAATTGAATTTTGAATCATATTTATTGCTTTCACTATTTAACATTGTACAAATCTCTAATTTATAACGATGTTCAGTGAAATGTCATTGAGTTTTTAAGAGTTATTAAGATGGATTTTACAGAAGATGTTATATGAGGAAAGTCATGTGTTTTATTAAGCCAAACTCTTCCATTTGTCCACTTCTTTAACAAGGTAATTGATATGATAAAATGTTTAAAAAATGTGAACCAATGGTCTATATCAAGTGGAACTATTAGACTAAAAGAGGTTTTAATAAACACTTAAATAGTTTTGTCTAATCATTTGATCAAGGACAATTTAATCAATTATTTTCAAAAAAATTAAAACTCACTGATAACATGATATCAAAGAGCATAAATATAAAAGAAAAGTTACAAAAATCATTTTGCTGTGATGACGGCGCCATCTGGTGGTGGAAATTCGGGGTCTTTCCCGATTCCACACCTTCCGCCGGAGTTTGTTCCTATATACAACAGCCTCCAAAAGTCGAATTTCAACTCACAGCAAAAAGAATTATTATGGAAAAGTTTTTATAACAAGACGCCTAGCGTTTTCAACCAAATTTCAAACACAGATATGCTTTTGCATGATCAGGCGATGCATAGACCTAAAAATCAACCAATTATTCCAAAAATAAATCCTCCAAAACAAGAAAATCAACCAAATATAAAACCTCACAAACAAAATGAAGCTCAGCTGCGAATAAATAAAGATGATGACGCAGATGCAATGATTTGTTCAATTCTTTCGCAAACAGCCGCTGATATAAGACAAAAGAAATTAGTTTACGGCCTTTCTGGGCTTCAGTACAGATCGAAAACAAAGCATTCGAGGGTTAATCAACTGGATCTTGGACATTTTCAATATATTCCAGAAACATCAAATTCTTCAACTTTCGTTGATTATTTCTTAGACTTAGAGCCTTCAACACGCGTTGACCGCTCAAAATTGAAATACATGGATGCGTCAATTCGTTCTTTCCAAGACTGGAAACCTGAAGGCAAATCGTATCTCATTGATCCGAATCCAAATCCATTCAACAAAGACAATAGTGCTATAAATGACTTCCTGTGCAATACGAATTACAAGTCATTTTGCGTCGGTGATGAAGGTGGAACTGCATATCCGCCACGAGAAAATTGTCCTGTTGATGCACAGTCTCCGCAATTAGAAATGAACATAATTCTGGATGAGCTGTCTATTGATCACCTCAAACTTCTCAAAACGATGAATAATGCATCTTCTAAATTCGCTAAAGGAGTTTTATCAAAAGAAGAAATAGAAAACATCGCAGACACACGAAATGACTATAAGCGAAACATTCTTCTCGCTATGGGTGATTATTCATTCCTCTACAGGCCTTCTGTCTCTCCACAGACAACGAGATTCGACAACTTCGATTTTGAACCAATTTCGTTGCACGATGTTGCATATTTCAGCTATTTAACATATATTTTAGAACTCAATGGTCCAGTTCTCCCACGAAACCAATTATCAATCTCTATAGGTTTAGCACAACTCATTCCTTTGCTCAAAGAAGTCTCAAAGAACCAATCAGTCGAGTTTCATCTTGTTTGCACTAATTCATGCCTCGCATTTTTGTATTACACAGCAGAGCTATTCACGGCATTGTCGAATCTCGAGGATTTGCCGAGCATTATTCCTATTCACGCAAGCTTTGATACATTCAAGAAATGCGGCCTTCAAAGTCAGTTTATTATTGCACCGAAAGAGTTAAAGAACTTCTTGGAATGGATAGAACTCGGAGGAAGTATATCAGCACCGATTTATCAGGCGCGAAACGCAGCCATGGCCATGACTGTTCATAAAGAAGAGTATTTCAAGATCGCAACAGAATGGCTGAAACAAGATCTCGATGAGAACGTTCTCCTCAACAGAGCGATATCTGTTAGCGAAGGCAAAGCTCTCTACACAGTCAACTTCATGGTTGATGAAGCTGACAACATTCTGATTCTTGTCAATCCAGTTGAGAAAATCAGAAGGAAAATGCCACTTGTTCCAAAGATTTTGCCGCAGTTCTTCCCATTCAACGACCACTACATACCGAAGGGAGAACCGGGAGAACCAACGCCAAAGCGTGCGATAATACACGAGAAATGTGATTTGGAATTCAAGTTGCATGATGGAAATGAAGTGATGACATTCACGCCAGGAACAACTTGGTTCATGTTTAACCTCAATCAGCAAGAGAACTGTTAATGTCTTGTTTATGTTTTATTGATTTTATGTTTGATGTTATAATAAAATAGATTGTTTTTTTTATTTGTTTTTATTTTTGTGAGATTTATGTTTGATGTTATAATAAAATATATAAAACAATTATAATTCATCGATGATCCTATAAAACCAGTTTGCCAATGGTTCATTAATTCTCATCATTTCGTCATACATCTCCTAAATCATCTCCTTCTTGATGTTCTTGTAATATGGACCGTCGAACAAGATGTGCATCTCTTTAGGGTCATTCTTCAAATCATAAAGTTCGCAAACATCACTTGCATTGAAGACTAATTTGAAGTCTTTACGCCTCCACATTTTTTGCTCGAAATAGACGAAATATCCTGTCATTTGCGCCAAAATTCCCTTTCTTCCATTAGATTTTCCTTGGCGCACAATAGGAAGTAAACTTTGGCCTTCGAACGTCGATGGAGTCTTTTGTCCAGCGATATCATAAACAGTTGATATCAAATCGTGCAAATAAACCAAATTATCATCTGATTCACCAATTCTCTTTGATTCAGGATCTTTGATGATCATTGGGATGTTGTAAGTATTTTCGAACATGAATTCGCCTTTCTCGATCATCCTCTGAGCGCCCATAGCATCGCCGTGGTCAGCAGTGAAGACGATGATTGTGTCATTGTATAAATTGTTTTCTTCGATATATGAGAAAAGTTCGCCAATCGCATCATCAATGTGATATATCCCCAATAAGTCGTTATCACTTCATGCCAGCGGTCTTCACTCGCTTCCCACAGTTCCCACATCTTAGAAATTGCTTTGTAGTGTCCAGGCTTTCCTTCGAGAAATTTGAAAAATGATTCATCGAAAACTACGTCCTTTTTGTCATACATTGAATAGTATGGCTCTGGAACAAGGTATGGAGTGTGGGCCCCAGAAATTGATCCATTCGAAGAAAGGTTTTCCTTCATCTAAAGATTCTTTGATAAATCTTTTAGCTTCATCGACAATGGAATATTCAATAGTCTCTTTATTAGTTCCTGAAAGCTATCCTGAGTGCTCTTGAACGACAAGATGAGGGTTATCGCCGAAATAACTTTCAGACACAGTAGCAGCTTCATAGCCTTTCTCTTCGAGCCACTCCTTATAGAGGTTTGGGTGTGTTGGTCCCTGGTCGAAAATGAGGTTCTTAAAAACATGGCTTCCTAGATATCCGTAACCATCAAAACTATGGCCTTTGATATCATAATCTTCAGGCATAGACTCTGTGCCAACGTGCCACTTTCCAACAACGTATTGCATATGTGTTATAACCATTTAATCTTGCAATACTGGGTTGATCTTTCGGAACTTCACCTGTTCCGCCTTTTTCGCCATTCCTCATTATACCATGCGTCGAAGGCATCTCTCCAGTGAACAGCGATGTCCTTGCGGGACCGCAAACTGATGTTGGTGTGATTGCATTTGTAAATCTAAGGCCTTCGCGTGCTAATCTGTTGATGTTCGGTGTCTTTACAACTTTGTGGCCGTACGTCGATAACATATCTTTTCTAATTTGATCCATAAGGATGTATAAAGTTCAACATGAAACATTTCCACAAAAGTGACAGAGTCGACCCCTCAATTTTTCACTTTTTTCCCTTCAAAAGCAATGTAAACATTAGAAAAAAATCTGACGTTTTGTGTAACATTTTCATACAACTCCATATTGGAGGCACGTTAGAAGGTTTTTACTCGACAGTGATGTATCAGGGAATGCTGCAAAAGCATTTTGAGCACTTTGGATGTGCGCATTATCTATCCATCAACTAGAGAATGAGTGATTGCGCACATTTTACGCTCAAACAAGGCTTTAGAGCGTGCAATGGGCAACCAGCACCATTGCATACGTAAATTAGGGCTGATTGCTCATCCTTTTCGCCCAAAAAGAGAGGCGAAACGAATTTAGGGCAAATAGGCCTGCGCTTAGTAAAACATCAGTTTCTAAATAGTAGGAGCCAACAACTCAACTTTGTCACTCTCACAAGCAACTTTTTTTTCGGCGATCTGATTTGGAAGCAAATTAGGGGCAACGCCTCTAAATAGAAGGGAGGCCTGCTATGCAATGGAAGAGGAAGCTATTTGTCCGTAGAGATTTCTGTCTTCAATGGGGTCCTCTCGGTAAAATTGAGCTCTCCATTGCATGAATGGATTTGGTGAGATTTTTGAGAAAATAATCGAAAAATTGGTTTTGGTGGGATTTATTGATAAAAACGTCTTTTTTATCGTACGGAGGATATTTTTTTCATATTACTAACGAGAAAGCTCCACTTCACATTTTGATTTTTTTTTTGAATGGAAGTGTTTCGTGTCCCACTTTATTATGGATCTCATCTCTTAAAAATGAATTTTATTTTCCGATTTTTTTTTTGATAAAATATCATTTTGTTTGGGATATTTCCAATAATATTTTGAATTTTTGCCATTTTGTTTTCTCAAAAATACTTTCTTGATTTTATATGAAATATGGTATATACACGTTATGTAAATGATGTTTCTCGAATTATTTTTATTTTTTAAAATAAATGATTGTTTTTATTAATAAACAATGATCTATACATATCGCATTATCTAAAAAGTTAACAAAATCGATTTTTAACGAAATATTAATTTGGCATATATATTTTTATTGATTTTTAGCATTTGTAAATTTAACCATATGTAGACACTGATGAATTTGTTACAGGAACTGTATTAAATTGTCTTGAATAGCTTAAATTAGAATTCATATTGAATTTATTGAATCAAATCATGAGCTTTTTATAAAATTATATCTATATTTCACAGGACTTCAAAAAAAGACACCAGGAGATACTGCATTCGCTCCTAGTAATTAAACTTCACAAATTGATCATCATTTAAGTAATAATATAAATGCGTTTGATCATTTTCAAGCAAAGAAAATTCATTCATCTGCCTACAATAATAATTGCATCTCTTAATTTTTTGATTTTAAATAATGTTTAATGTTAATTGATTTGCATTCTTCATAATCATTATCACCAAGGATAGAAACACAGCAAATTTATTCACTATGGTGTAAGCTACATATAATGCACTAACAATTATCAAATATGAGGCAGTAATTTCCTGGATATTTTACAAACTATCTAATTGAAGTCAAAAAATGAAAATATGAGAAACTAACTTATGATTTATCTATCTACACTGGCATGAAAATTGATTTCGAACATCGGATGTATTCAACATTCAGCGATTAAAAAAGTTTGATTTGCAATTTCATAGTCTCTTAATCAATGCACGTTCTTTAGACAAAGGCATATGCAAGCAATGTTTCAGTTTATACATTCACTATATTTGAAGTTATTTTATCAATAAATACCGCTGCATATGATCGTTTTGATGTGTTGCTCTGATTTCCATCTATAGAGATATGCAAGAAACAAAATTGTTATGCTTCAGTGCTATTTTAGAGCTATGTTATATATTCGATGTGTTTTAATCTTGGTAAAGTTTTTTATCTAATTTTGTGAAAATTTAATTCACTGAGAATGAATATGAATGAATATCGATACGAAAGTCGATGTAGAGAAAGAAAACAATGGATTATATTTCAATCTCCATCAAGTCAATGAATGTTTTCATCTCCCAAAATTTGCCGGATGATGAACGCAGCTTTATTGCTTCAGAGATTCAAAAATTTTACGACACAGTATCCGTTTCTTCATCAGAAACGAGTGATATTCGCTTAAGAATTGTTGGTAATTCCGAATTCGAAAAATACTTATCGACAAAACCTCGTCCAATCTGCTCCAATGCAATACACAACGCATCAGACATGAGTATCAATCTGAAAGAAGTGACAGTTCCTGATTGTGGAATTATAAATTTTCTATTATATAGGAAACATATCGCATTTTCAGGTTTAAACTTCGTACAAATGCAGCAGTGCATAAAAAAGATTCGCCAAATGGGAGGATATTATGATAAAATTTTTACAAAAAAATCAAATTTCTTAATAACTAATACTATGCAGTCAGAACGATCGACAATCGCGAAAAGTCATCATATTCCGTGTATTTCACCCGAATGGCTTGATGTTTTACTAAAATCAAAAAACTACGTGGATCCTGATGATTTCATCCTCAAACCACTTGCAGGGTTTGTGTTTACGTTCACAGGTGTCAACAGCGAACAAGCATACTTCGAACACGTGATTGAAGAACAAGGTGGAAAAATCTCGTATGGATTGACAACACACACAAATGCAATCATCACAAACGAGCTCCCGACATCTTCAATCGCTCGCATAGGTGTGAGACGCAATATTTTATTTTTCTCACCAGATGCGATGCAAAATATTGAAAAAGGGGAAATACCAAAACCAATCGCACCACCGTATACTCCATCGCTTATATTCAAAGGGATGAAGTTTGCGGTGAGATATCACAACCCTCGAAAAACAATCGAAATTCAGCAAATTATCAAAGGCAATGGAGGCACAACAGGCGAAGATATCATCATAACAGACATGAATGATGGCTCTCCGAACTGTAGATCCATTGCTTGGCTGAACAGATGCGTTCAAACAGGTTCGATTCTTGATGTTGGAGAATTTGCATTATTTTCGCCCCCAAAGGAGCTAAAAGAAGTCCCAGATGTTACATTTGCTGTTACTGGGTTTAAGGATGGTGCTCAGCTGCTTAACATCATCGAAGGAATTCAAATGATTGGTGCAACATATTCCAAAAAATTAACGAAAAAAGTCAAATTTCTTATTGCGAACAAGAAAGAAGGAACAAAGTTTAAATACGCACAGAAGTGGGGATTAAAGGTAATCACCGTTGAAGCATTAGAAGCACTTGCAAGCGATGGGCTTGATGCAAATTTGGATCCTTACACACTCTCAGACACAGCAAGTTCAACACCAAAATCTATCATCAGTAGTTATGTTGCTGATCATAAGGATGATGACGACGAAAAAGAGCGCTATGTCGAATTCAGCAGACCACTGAAGGTAGTTACGCCGCCTCCAAGCAAAGGCGAAGACTCAAGGAAAGCAGTGAATTTCTTAAGCGATGATGAAGAGGAAGATGTTAAATTTGTTAGTCAAATACACAAAAAGCTAACACAGATCACTCCAAGTCCAACAGTATCGATCAAACAGAATGAACAAATTAAATCAGAGCAAGAAAAATCGCAAACAAAATTAAGTGAAAGATCACAAACAAAATTAAGTGAAAGATCGCAAACAAAATTAAGTGGAAGATCACAAACAAAATTAAGCGAAAGCTCACAAAGTAGATCGTTTGATAGGACTGAAGAAAAGCAGTTTCTTAGCAACAGTTCAAGCAACAATCACTCATGTACAAAAACGAATCAATCACAACAGAAACAGTTCTTAAGTAACGACTCACAAACAGAGCACACATTTGACAAATCTGAATCAAAGTTTAAACAGTCAAATACTAATGATTCTCAATTTGATCATTCGATGAAATCTGAACCAAAGAATAATCAGACGCAACAAAGTCATTTTCTCAGCAATGATTCCAGTCTCAACCAATCATACAACAAATCACAAGTTAAACAGAATCAATCGCAACAAAAGAATTTTTTGAGCAATGAATCACAGATGGAAAACAAATCTCAGCAAAAACAAACACAAATACAAAACAGCAATGAACCACAAAGAAAAGTTAGCTTCTTGTCAAGTGATACATCATCACCATATGGAACACAAACCAATAATGCGCCGCCTCCAAATGAAACAAACAATAATGATGTAGAGAGTTTTAATTTTTTGTCATCAGATGATGAAATCATTGATCCTGAAATTCAAAAAGTTATCTCGCAATCACAATCAATTGAAAGCAGCCTCAGAGAGGAAGAGCTAGAAGAGGAAAAGGAGAGATTGCACAAAGAAAGAGAAGAGGAAATGGAAAGAATCCAAAAAGAAAAGCAGCAAATGGAGGAAATGAAAAAGATTGAAGAACAGAAACAAATTGAAGAAATGGAGAGAAAGATTCGTGAAGAGATGGAAATGAAAATCAAGGAAGAAATCGAACTGAAAAAGCAAAATGAGCTTCGCGTCATGAGAGAAGCTGAAGAAAAGAAGAAGCGTGAGGAAGAAGAGAGAAAGAGGAAAGAAGAGCTTGAAAGACAAAAACAAGAAAGAGAGCAAAAAGAAAAAGAAGAAAGAGCAAAAGCTGAAGCCGAAAAAGAAATGAAGTTGATATTTAATGATATCAAAAGGATGAACAGTGGTCCATTTGAAAACAAACCTAAAGAAAGGAAGATAATATCTGAGGATGAATTAACCATGTTTACTCAGGTTCCAAAATCAGATAGTGACGAAGAGGGTGAAGTTGATAATGAAGTATTTTATGATAAACCAGGCGCCGCAACAAGGAAAGAAACACGCAAGGAAAAGGAAGATAAAGATGCACTCCTTGAACTCCTGGACTAATTTAGAATGTATGTTTATATAATAAAGATATGATGTTATGAAAATTTGTTCATTTTATTAATAGAAGATGTTATGTGCTTTCTAAATTCATATTATATATTATATAGTATTCTTGCTACTATATTTTCAGATCTGTGTAGTTTGAATATTTTTCAATAAAG
Organism: Trichomonas tenax; assembly: GCA_023091735.1. Classification (NCBI taxonomy): domain Eukaryota; phylum Parabasalia; order Trichomonadida; family Trichomonadidae; genus Trichomonas; species Trichomonas tenax. The sequence goes on from JALKBU010000040.1 coordinate 22,311, forward strand.
AGATATTGAAAACTTTTTTATGCAAGAGAATATTAATAAAAATAAGGTTAAACAACTTGCAAGAAACTATGCATAACATACACGGTAATAAGATAAATCCAAAGGGATTATTATAGCCTGAAAATGAAGACTTACTTGATACCCTAAATTTTCAACCTTTGCACCACACAATTTTCCTAATTTTTTTTTTCATTTTTGGTCAAAAAAAAAAAAAAAAAAAAAAAAAAGAATTTTAATAGATACATTACATGTATCACAGCGATAAAATCTATCTTTCATCATAACCTGATATGTATCCTCACCAATTTCATGGATGTTTTTGAATTTGTTTGACATGCATGCAACGCGCGCTTTTTGTTCATTCATGATTTTAGTTTTTGCGTAATTTTGAGTATTCATTACATCGTAACCATATGATCCATTTAATGAAATTTTACAAAATAAACTTTTTCCTTTATTACCTTCTAACTCCGCCTTTTGTCTTTCATTCATAAATTCATTCACAAATGTATTAAAACATGTATTTTTCGTGAATGTTAAAATTGATTGTAATATCATCAATGATAAAATGAAATCTATCAATGAGGTACCATAAATAATAGGATGAGAATGGTATATATGAGTTATGTGTGCTTGATAATTGGGTTAATTTCCTCTGTTTTTGATCAATGGGTAAATTGTTTGTTTTCATGTAATTATACATAAATGAACCAATTGTTTTCTCATCAGTTGTTATTTCAAGATTGCGGATGATGGGTAAAAAGTCAGGAGTTTTAAAATTTGTTTATAACATTCAATTTATAATTGACGTGTAAAGTTATTTTATCATAAGTTTGTCACGTAATGATGTCACTTTTAGATGTTCGCGGTGGAATGGCAAAGACATTACAGTGCGAACATCTCATTACTAACTTATCAAGCAGTTCGAAAACTTTATCAACATCTGACACTTTATTTAAATAATAATTAATATATAATTCATGGTCTTATTTTTAAATTGTATTTATTCCATATGAAACATGATTGAGTGAAGTTTTAAATTTTTCTTCATCAATTGGTGGTGATAATAGAATACACGGGTAAATATCTTCAATAAATTGTAATTTATGTTTCTTAATGAATTTTGTACCTTCTTCCGATAACGTTTCATCGAAATCACCTTCTAATAAATTTTGTGTTAATTCTTGAAAATAATTTTTATATCGTTCTTCATGTGATTTTTGAGTTTCTGATTCTGAGACTGGGATATTCATTAAATCCTCTATCTCATTTTCAGTATATTTTAACTCTTTAATTCTATTATCAATTTCATCTCTTAATTTTTCCAACTGTTCTATTTCAGTATTATAATATTCATCATCATGCTGACGTTCTTCATAAAATTCATCAACAGGGGGCGGTTCATCAATTTTAGGGGGTGGCTCTTTGAGCCTTGGGTTGTAAACCCTTGGATATAACAACTTCATTATTGATTGCTTATTTAATGGTCCTGTATATTTGAAATCATTTAGCAATTCAGTAAGTGCTGTTATATTTTGTAAGTATGACGGATATTCACCATCGTCAAAATTTTTCATTATTTTTGATAATTCTTTTCCTGTGAAGCCTAAAGACCTTAGATCAAAAGTTTTGATACTCATTTATAAAATAAAAATAAAATTAATAGTAAATAAAAAGATTTTAAATCAAAAGAAAATAAATGAGGCTCCTTTAAATCTGACAAATAAAAATAAGTTGTTGTTTTAAAAAAATTTCATAAAAATTAAATTATTCATTAGCATTTCCTCATTAATTTGTATCAATTTTCATTAACTTCCCCTTTGTAAATTCTCATTATCAATCATTCTCTCTCATATTTTCTCATTTTCACATTTGCGACACTTTTCAAAATTCAAAGGAAAATATTTTTGCGATTTCGATTTTAACCTCTCAATTTTATATACTCATTCAAAACTACCTTTTTTCAAAACTTATATAATAATAACTCCCCCTCATTCCCCCTTAAAGAAGGATTTACATTTCCCATATTCTTTAAAATGTTTTCTAATACCTAATGAGTGCCAATTGTTATAAGAAATTAAATAAATTTTATCTTTATTTTTGCATCTTTCATCATTTCCAATATATTTATAACAAATTATTGATTTAGAGTTTTCATATTCATCAGGATTCAATACCTCACAGTCTTCTTTAAGAAATATATGCTTTATGTAATCAGGATTTATCATTCTATAATATTGTTTGCCTTTAAATCTTAAAATATAAGCAGGTACTCCATCATCAATAACTCTTTCATCTATTTTATCACTTTTTATATTCGACATTGTCCGCTGTTTATGTAAGAAATAAAAATTAAATAATAAAAATTAACTTAGTTTTTTCCCACAATATAATTGGGTATTATCCCCACTATATATAATATGTAAATTCTGACAACCACCCACAAAACATATACTACTATCAAAATTTTATGTTATAAACACATCAACGAGATATACAAACAATCGGTTGAAGAGAACGAGCGTAGTTGCATAAAGTCCAAATTCTAACAATTGATTTTGACAAATTTATTATCTTTCGTGAAAAAACGCCAACATTCAGGCCCACAAATACAACACAGTTTTTGAGTTGTGCTCATGCTTATAAAATTGTTATCTGAATATTTTATAAAATAAAAATATGCTTCCTTTTCTGTTTGCTTCAAGTTTCAGCGCAGATCAGTTGAAAGAAGGTTCGCACTTCGTTGATAAGGCTAAGGTAGGTGACTACACCTTCCCATCCGATGGAAACAAATATTTAGCAGTTATAAATAATTCTGACGTTTCTCTTGCAGCATCTGACTTTTCACAATCAGTAAACATCACATTGGGCCTTAAATCGGATATTCCCAACATCCAGTACAAGCTCTACAAAGTTCCATCAGGAGTTAAATATTATTTAGGTTTTGACACTCTTTCTACAGGTAAATTCGAAGTTGCCGCAAACACCTTCGCTATTTTTGTTTCGTCAAAAGCATTCACATGCCGAATCATAAGTGATTCAGATTTTATATCTTACTCAGAGGACGGAATCGCAGGTAATGCACATCCTAAATCAGATTACTACACCACGCAGTTTGTTATAATCAAGACAGGCGCATCTGTTGCTACAATTAATATTCCTTCGCTTTCTGCAAGTGCACAGAACTCAAAAATTGGTGATTCAAGTTTAGTTACAAAGAAAGGTGACACTGCAGATAATATGGATCAATCTTTCTATGCTTATCACTATGGTGTCTACGCGACTGATTCACTATCTGGTACTTTTTACTTTGATGGCCACTGTGAGTGTCTTACTTGCCCATCTAATGTTGGGACTATAACTAATAATAGGTTAATCAGTGCAGTTCCAAATCAAAAACTCTCATTCATTATCTATCCATCCAATTTACCTTCTTACTCCAACAGCGGCTCTAATCTTAAGCTCATTAAGAACAGCTTCAATGCTAATAGCAGCCAATATGATAATATACCAGAAACAGAAGTCCTTCTTGTATCAGACGTTCCAATATTCCATCAGTTACAATTCTCTGATGGAATAACCATTAAAGTCATAGACACATGCAACTATGGATCTCCAACTTCTTACGAACAATTGACAACGCAGAACCAAGCTCTCTACACATCAGTTTTTCATGCTAAAATATCCGGCAAGGGCGTTGTATATATTTTAACACAACCAACAGATGCTACACATAACAACTTGAATAGAAAAGATCAACAATTCTTTATTACACCCAATATAAATATCGAATTTATATCAACTCAAGGCAAAGATTTTAGTCCTGTTACTGATGCTGTGACATTGCTTATATTACCGCTTGGTTATAATGCCTATATATTCCAAAATGGCCAATTAAATCCATCGCAATCTGTTACTAATCAGTATAGACTTAGTGTTCCTAATGCATCTGATCAATATAGGGTGTATGTAGTAGCTTTCAAAGAATCACTTACCAAAGTCGTTACTGGTAATTGCCAGAGCCCTGCAATATACGCCACAAGCAGCTCTTTGACAACCTTATTATTCTATGCTACAGGACCTGATTCCTGTATTCTTATCCCATACATTATTGGACAGCCATCTCTTGTTGTTGGATTTCCTAATACGCCAGCACAGCTTGAATCAGGAAAACCACTTTATGGACAAAAGATTCTTTTATTTACTGTTCCAGAAACGGTTCCAGCTTTCGGTATCTTGAACGCATCTGGTTACGATAGCGCTGCTTCTTCTGTAGCCTCAGGTGCGCTTTCAAATATTGTCCTGACAGAAAAAAGTCTGATTCAATCTAAGTCACTTCAAGCAGGTGAAGAAATCAACGTCCTCCCTTACGGAAGCCAAAAGGCCATCTTCATTTTAACAAATACAGCAAACTTAGAGTCTGCAAGCAAAGTCACTATCATTAATGGAATAAAGAAGTTCAAAGCAACAGCGCAAGTCACGCTCGACTATAAGATAGCAGTGATAGATCCAAGTATTGAGTACATCACTGTGATGTTTGAGCCAAAGATGGGCAGGAAGACAGTAACAAATGCGGGAAGGGCTGCTGTTATCATCACATCATCTGTTGCTATTACTCCAACAGAAATCAAGGGTGGCGATCCTGCATCTCTTTCAAATCAAATGAATCCACCAACTCAAACATTCTACGTATACGTCGGCACTGATGTATTTAAGACTTCTCACTACCTCGAAATCGGCGTTGACGCAACAGGAACATACGAAGAGATCAACATCAATCAAGATAAGCCAGCGCTCCTTCCGTACAAACCTGTGTGGAAGCCAGTCGAAAAGTTCGATGGTCTTGCGCTCAATCAAGGCAGATATTTCTTCAAGCTCAATTCCGATGTCCAAACAGTCACAATGAGAACTAACTCATACGCTTTCTTCGTTCCTAAGAAGACCGATGGAAACACAAAGATCAATGTTATTTACCCAATTCAAGGTTCTAAGGATTACAGACGTTACAACTTGTTCGCTGAGAAGCAATTCGGTTTATACTTCACGAGTGCTTTATCCATTCAGATGAGTTCCAGCGACAACAATGAAGTCGAACTGTATGTGTACTCTATTGGCGTTGTACCAAGCACAGCAATATTCCAGCGCGGCGGCACATCAGTTGACAGCAAGTCGATTTCATTCATTGCTTTCTCCAGCAATTCGCTTTGCCATATCACAACACCAGGCGCTCAGCCGAAGATGATTGTCGTATCAGATTCCAAGAATAACCAGCCATTCACAGGTGTCCCGTTCTGGGTGAACTGGCAAAGAAAGCTTGAGTGGGATTTAATCCAAGTTGGAGCTGATCCAGAAGGTGAGAAATTCGTCATTCCTGATCCTGATAAGGGCTATCAGAAAAGCAATGCTGCCGACCATGCCTTGGAAGGTGAATACGTGAAGGCAACATCAGCAGATCCTAGTCTTCCTAAGGGCACAGTTGCTGGTATCGTTGTTGCGGTTATTCTCTTCATTATTATTGATGTTGCTATTGTTGCCATTGTTTGCTACTGCAGAAAGCACGAGCCGAAGAAGCAGTACAACTTCGAAGAAGAAGACGGCGATCTCGGTCTCGAACTTGTTAAAGTTTCATCACCATCTGATGCAAATCCACCACCACTACAATAATCCAATTCTTACTAATCAGTATTAAACATCATCATTTTAAGTTTTTAAAGTATTTTTCGACATTCTTGATGGCTTATATATGCCCAGTATACTTTCTATCATTCGAATTTTGAAATTGAATTTCATTCAAATTTGAGAAAATCATATATTAATCATGCATTTATATTACCTTTGCCGTTTATATTGAAAAAATATTGTGCATTTGATAATAACACTTTAATTTATTGTAAATCAAATTTGAATCTCGGCTCCATATTTGCTTTTCTCATTCAATTCTTACACAATTTTCTCATGATTGAATGCTTATTATGATATATGAGTTTCGAGGCATTTCTTGGTGATCTGGAAAATCCCCCTGTTATAACAATTTGAACCCTCAATAATTATAAAACAATTATTTTCCAAATTTTCATCGACGAAACAATTTCATAGCTCAGTGTCACATTATATCTCATGACAAATAGCCTCAACACCAAAATCACACAAAATTCTTGGAGGTTATCGTCCAAAAATAAGTTATTTTGATAAACCATAGTCCATAGATTCCAAATCAAAGTGAATTTCAAAATAGCGGTTTTTTGATCCGAAAAAAACAAATCAAAAAAATGCATTCATGTAAGCTTATCGTCATGGGGGACTCACATGTTGGAAAGACGACCCTCATCCACTCCTTCGTGAACAACGAGTTTTGCGAGGACTTTAAAGCGACGATTGGCGCGGATTTCTTTTCGAAAACAGTTACGGTGAACGGGAGGGAGATAGATCTCCAGATTTGGGATACAGCTGGCGAAGAGAGATTCCATTCCGTCGGTGCAGCATTTTATAGAGGAACAGATGCTTGTTTATTAGTTTACGATATAACGCAGCCGGAAACGTTTAAGCGTGTTGGCGTATGGTTGGATGATCTTCTTAGCAAAGCTGGTGTAACAAATCCAGATACTTTCCCGATTATGTTATTCGGAAATAAAATTGATCTTGCAGATCAAAGAGCTGTCGCTACAGAGGAAGCGCAACAGTGGGCTGACTCGAAGAGATGCGGATTCTTTGAAGTTTCCGCGAAAATGCAAGAAAACGTTGAAATTGGTTTCCAGAAGGTATTAGAGAAATTCCTACAAAATCATGATAGAGAACCAACGATTTTAGCTGTACAGAATCAACCAGGGTTCAAGATTCAACCCAATCAGAAGAAACAAGAGAAAAAGGAATCTTGCTGTTAAATACCTGAGTAATTTCCGATATTAAATGGCTATCTATACATTGACTTTATATAACAACAAAGAAGTTTTTTTATTTATGTTTTATTTTATTTGATTTCAAAATTTAAGTTTTTGATGACCGGTACTATAGCAACCTTCTAATCCGTCAAAAATCATGTCAAATGATTCTCTATTTAGATATTTTAACATATCCTCAAATAATGATTTATTTTTTCTATATTTCATGAGTTAAATGAGTCTGCAGCATATTTGGACTACAAAGCTCGTCACTTCAATCACAATACACAAAAAAATTGGTTTCAATTAAGTTTGATGTGACATTATGGATGTCAATTACTTTATTTCATAAGAATGCATGCTTCGCATTGAATGAAACATAGTTAGAGTGTGAATAATTAGTTTCTTTTTAAACAAACAGAAAATATAAAACAAAACATGGTTACAAGCATTAACACTTAGAAACATCGAACTAGCTGCATACTGGCTAACCAATATTACTGAGATTTGAACATTGTTATGAATTTATAAAATGAAAATCTTATTAACATGAGTTAAATCGGATATGGTTGAGGTTAGCAATTCGATTCATTGACATTGGGTCATAGAAAGTTAATTTTGACTTATTCTTTTTGCGATTTGTAAGTATTAAATATGCCTTCGGTATTAACACCACAGACAGCACATGTGTGGTTTGTCTTGAAGCGCTCGAAAGCACACTTTTGGCAAAAAATGTGCCCACATTTTAATTGAACAGGATCTTTGAAGATTCCTTTGCATATTGCGCATGTGTCAATGTGCTCAATCGTGGATTTCTCAGTTTCGCGTCTATTTGCATCGAGCAACTTTTGTGCGTATTGGCGATCGACATCGTAAGATGGGGCGATTCTATCGCGTGTGTGGAGGAATTTGCAGGCCCATCCAAATGTGCAATAACCAGTTTTGAAGTAATCTTTGCAAACTCGCATATCTGAGTCTAGAACAGAAGAAAATTTTTGCCAACCCATGGTTTTACCAATATCTTCGTCTTCTGGTTTTGTTAATTCGATCAGAGATGGATTATTTTCTGGTTCTGTCCCTAAAAGTTTTATATCTTGAATATTTCTTTCGATCGCTGATTCTTCTTTTTGAGGTTCCTGTTGCTTCACCTGAGATTCGTCTACTTCAGGAATTTGGACCTTTGGAAGCTCACGTGTCGTTACTTTTGTTCTTTTTCTCATTATTTGGCACTTTACAAAAAATGCATCCCCTTCTTATTGATTTACCACCCTTCATTATATAACTTTTCTTTATCTTTTAAATATAGGACATCATATGTATGGACATCATAAAAACTTCTTTTTGTTTCAAAATAAGCATTCTAATATTGACATATCAATATTTCTTTGATAATAAAATATTTGAGCTGTTATACTTTAGCCATTGCAAAAACATAGATATGAGAAAGATAAATTTAACTAACAAATGAAAAATACAAACAATTAATTTGAATTTTCATCAGGAATGTTATCTTGTTCTTCTTGTGACTTCTCGTGTTTGTTTTCTTCTTCAGGATGATTTTCTTCATTGCTCTGATTCTCTGCTCCCTGGATATCCATCTCAGTCTTTTCTGATTTTTGGTCGTTTTGTTGTTCACTCTGCAGTTCCTTTTGTTTCAAACCATTTTCAATCTTTTGCAAAGTTTCATTTATCAAATGATCGATAGCTTCAATTGATTCTTTAGATTCATTGGCAATTTTCTGGTGCTCTTCGTTAACACCTTCCAATTCCTTTTCCAAATCCTGAACTTGCTGTTTAACTTTGTTTTTACAAATGTTAATGTCGTCGTTGGATCTTCCAATGATGTCTGCTGCCGAGGCCTTCCTGTTTCCACGCATATAAGCATTGTTTTTGCTCTTTAACTCACTTATATCCGACTCAATATCAGGAATTTCATTATATTTAGCGATTCCCATTTCGAGTGATTGATTTATCTGTGCAAGCTTATAGGTGAGGTCATCTTGTTTATTAAGTAAGTCCTGGCTTTCTTGCTCGGTTCTGATTTTTTCATTATATAATGTAATATTTTCCGACTCGAGTTCGCCAGCTTTCCAGTATCTGTCAGACCTGAGAAGTTCATCTAAATGCTTTTGGCGAAACTCTTTCGTATTTTGGAGAGTTTTGATTTGTTGTTTTAAGTTCTGGTTCGTTGATGGACTCGCTGTTGAGATTTTTTGATCGCTTTTAGTTTGCGTAAACACATTTTTAATCGCATTATCTCTTACTAAAGCTTTTTCATTGATCTTCTCGATCTTTGTTTTCAATATCTTTATCTTTTTGTGATTTTGAATCGTGTCAGCTTTGAGAAAGTTAATCGTCTCGTTAGTTATCGGAGTTCTGGCTGGCATCGACCTTCTCATAGAGTTTGTGCGCTGCATTTGATTAAAAACGTGTAAAGAAATGTGACAATATAAAAAGTGACTATTTTTCAAAAATCACACTCTACCGCAAAATCTTCAACCCAAACCTTATCATTTCACCTTAAATAATCAAAGTACTTCATCTGGTAAACCTGGTTTATAAATATCTTTAATCAATTCCATATATTTAATATTTTTATAATTATTCTCATATTTTTCAAAAAGGCATTTAAGTTTATGTAGAGTTTTTGATTATATATTAAAACACAAAATATTTTAATGATATTAAACAAACAAAATAATAATATTATTTCTCTAATCTATATTTAAGGATTGCAGGAGTTGATAGATCATCAGTCATCTTTGGAGGTGCTATAATAGGAGGAACGTTGAAGAGCTCTGATAATAGCTTTGGTGATGGCATTCGTTTCCAGAAATCAAGTGAATTATCTGAATACTGCTTTGTTAATTTCTTGTTCTCCAAATGATCAGTGATTAATCTCTCAAAGCCAGCGAGGCTTGGATCAATTAGATGACGAATGAATTGTTCAACTGAGTGATCAGCGTCGAGCTTTTCAAGCTCTGTTCCAAATTTTCCGAGAGCGTATGCATGAAGAAGGCAGTGTGAAAATTCCACAGAGTAATTCGTGAATGGGAATCTTGACCAGATATTTTCCATCATTAAGCAAAGAGATCTAACCGAAACCTTTTGATCATCATCTAGCGCTCCACTCCATATGGCATCAAAATGCTTGTCGAAGATTGTCATTAATTCATATGAGCTACTGACTGTCACCGTTAGTAATCCTCCTTTCACACCCAAATTCTGCCACCTTATATATGAGAATTCTTTCTCACCGAATATTCTAGGAAGAGTATAATCATCTGCGCCGAAATCGAAACTCGAATGATTAACATTTTCGAGAGGATATTGAAGCTGTATATATTGACGAATTTTCTCTAATGCCGGTTTAACAGCACCATAGAATCTTGGTGATTTCCTCTCATTTCGCTGCAATTCGAATGTTGGCGTGAATTGCATTGAAAAGTCGCTCTTTGTCTGCCTCAGCATAACTGGATTCCTTAAATCAACAAATGAAATGATTTTCATGAATCCGTCACGAACATCGTTGAATTCAAACAATTTTGTCTGCGAAAACAACTTTTGAAGACAATATCCAAGGTATAATATGCATAAACCAATGCCTCTCGTTAAACGCACATTCTCGACACACTCCATAACGTGAGGAATACATCTTCTGCCAAGTCTATCGGCATCTTCAATTAAACGCCTATAAAGCGGATCTAAAACAAATTCTGATGTATTCTCTATTTTCAGTTCTTCATTTAGATAATCACTTGCAATTTTCTCGAATTGGAAATCGTTCGTTTCTCGAACTAAATCTGTGATCTGGTCATTGAATAATTTAATGTATCTATGAACAAAAATGAAATCTGATAATATTGAGTCTCTCAATGTCGGGAAATGTATTGATTCATTAAAATTCGCCAACTTTCCAACAAAGTTATGTCCGCCAATTGTTTTCTCGCATAAATCTACAAAAGGATTACTTACAAATGACGTGCACAACTGTTTGAGAATCTTATATGACTCATCGATCTTTCCAACGTGAAACAAAGCGATTGCATAATTTCTAAGTGTCTCAACATCATCAGATTTCTGTGATAATGCTGCTTCATAGTATTGCAGTGCTAAATTCATATCTCCAATATCCATCATAAAGTCTCCGCACGCTCTAACTAAAAAGAACGAAGGTAAAAGTTGTGCAGCTTGCATTATATGTTTTTTGGCTTCCTCTTTGAAATAAAAGCCTTTTGCACGAAGAATCAAGTACTGACAATAATGTTTTCTGTGATCACTCTCGAGTTGGCATCTTTCTATCGCTTCATTCGCTCTCAATATATCTCCGAGAGAATATAAACTTTCCGCAATATAAAGCCAAATTCTGTCTGTATAGCATTGCTCAGGGACACTTCTGAAGTCCTGGAGAGCCAGAGAATAAAGTCCTCTTAACATCTGAAGCTTTCCACGCTCAGCAATAGCTTCAAAATCTGTTGGAGAATTTGCAATTGCTTGTGAAAGTTTTGATATCGCTTCGTAAACATTACCTATTGATGCTAATGCTACTGCAAGGAATCTCAAAGCGTCTGTTTCGAGCTCTTTTGGAAACTCTCTGTCGAGATCTTCGATGCATTTCGACCATCGGCCCAGTAAACAATATGTTATTCCTCTTCCACGATAAGCTTCGAGACACGATGGGTTTTTGTCCAAAATCATCGTGAAGTATGTCAATGCTGTGACTAAAGAATTGCTTCTTAATTCAGCGTAAGCAGTATCGAGATCACAGTCACAAAAACACATATCAGATTCGAAATTGATGTAAATGTCGATGATATAAGGGACGTCGAACTTATGCTTCAAGAGATTTGATCGTAAGTTATGATTTGTTATCAAACTATTTATAACATTCGTATCTTTAACATTTGTGATGCGAGGCAGTCCTTGGCACCAAATTTCGACAGCTTCTTTCTCGTTATTTAACCAAAGCTTGATAATTCCGTAGATATAATAAGAAATGCCCCAACTTGGGACTGTCTTTATCGCCTCCTGGCACTTCTGCGTCGCTGCTCTGATCGATTGAAGGTGTGTGTATGATAATGCAATTTTTAATGTGGCTGCTGCCCATATATCCGAATTGTATCCTTGCTTCAAATTTTCCTCCACCCTGCTGAGGAAATCGCAGACTCTTCCAGATTTAAGTTCGTCTGAGACTTCCTGGAGGGTCGAGGAATTCATCCACAAAATCTGAAATTCAAAAATCAAATTCTTTTCTTATGACTAAACACTCCAATACCTTTAACGCATTTTCATAAACTTTTTATCAAAGAATTGCATCTTTCTTCAAATTTTATCTTCATTCTCTCTTTCTAGCTATTAAACATAGTATTCATTTTACCATTTGAACATAAATATTCAATAAAATTAACACTATTCCATTTATTATTTTATTTTCATAATATATTTTCGTAAATTCATTGTGTAGTATTAGAAATTTCCGCTAAAACAAACAAATTTTATTATTTCGAACAATAATATTGACATACAGTCCATCTAACAAATCTAGGAAGATAATCCTTAGAAAAAAGTGTTCTATCACTCAAAGGACCAATGATATCCTCGAAGCCATTATACTTTCTGACTTTAACTAATATATAGTTCATTAATATAGGTCTAAGAATTATTGCAACTTTGATGTTCATCATATCGCATTGGAACTCGTGTTCATCGTTTGAGACATCCCATATAATCGCAAGCTCTTGATTCTGTGCTACAGCAAGACGCTCTTCTTTGGAAACAGTTGGCAGTAAGTAAATCGAGCCCGATTCCATCATTGTTCTCCATGAAATAGAAGATTCATTCATACTGTATTTTCCAAGACTTTTAGCGAATAAAACGAAAGTCTTTGATGTCTCTGTTAATCCGTTTTCTACAATACTTTTAAGATCTCTTTGATTCTTGGCAGCATATAGAATCATCCCTCGTTTCTGTGTTGACGGAATCTTTGCCATGAAAAGCATTTGGATGAAATTCTTTGCTGGAACACCATTATCGAATGATAACTCAAAATTATTCTTACTCGATAATGATCTAACTGATAATTGATACTTACCATTATTTTCTTTCTGCTCAATTAACTCACCGAACTGAATTCCCATCTCCTTCAACACATCTTGTCTGCATTTTTCTAAGTTTGGATTTCCAATTTTCGTTAAAAGTATTTCTTCGCAATATTTCAAGAACGCTTTGATATCTTTTGCAACGATTGCCATTGATGCAGCAAATCTAATGAGTATCTTCAGAAGCTTTGTGTTAGGATCCGGCTGTGATAGAATTTTAAGGAATTGATCACAAGCGTGCTGGCAAATGAGAAGAATATAGGAATGACAAGAAGGATGAAGTTGATCGAAAGAATCAACAATCATTGCGAGAACTGATGATATTGTATTGATTGATGAATCAAACAAGTCCTTGATTGCTGGGAGCTTAGTAATAGAAGAATAGCCAATCATACTTCGTGTGAAAACAAGAATGATAGCTGAAAAAACAATTAATATCGCTTGTTCTCTGTTTGGCGCGAAATTCAATAAATCATTGAGTAAAACGAAAAGAGGCTCTAAGTAAGCTCTCGCATCTACGGCTGATGTTGTTATTTTTCCGCCCTGAAGGTTGGTCGCTGAGATTCCAAAGATATCGAGAGTTGCTAAAGAAAGAGGAATCAGTAAATCTGGATCAATTGGACGATCTAAGTTTCTTATTGCTGCAGCTGTTTCTGGGAACAGATCAAATGAATATATTGTACCTGAATAAAGCAGCTCTAATGAACTGATAATGTACTCTCTATTTAAGATCTTATCTGGCTCGTGATTCAATCTGCTCCTTAAGAATGACACCCATTTATAGAAATTGTTGTCATTGAACTCTGATATTGTTCTGTTGCTATCATTGAGATAGCAGTTGTACCAGACGAGGAGATATGAGTTTTGCGCCATTCCAGGCAGTGTGGATTCAACCATCTGTATAAAAGAAGAAAAAAATTGGTCAAGTTCTGATAGTTCTATTGGAGCGCTTTCATCCACAAACGTTATGAATGAAAAATTGATGTAATCGCGAATTGTGTCAAGGAATGATACTCCTGTTATAGAAAAAGCGTAATCAACAGCTTTATGTAGTGTTGTCATACTCTCAATATTGTTGTGAAGTCCATAACTAACGATTGTAAGAATCGTAATAAAAGCTCTGAAGAAATTGATGTCAACTGGTGTCTTAGAGATTGTTTTCGCTATAGAGGCAGCGTTTTTAAGTGATATTCTCTTCTCATAAAGCAGTCTAAGGAAAAATGCAATCGAAATATTGAATCTATCATGGATTTTGAATGTATTTGACAACAGTTGTATGAAATTCTCTTGCTTCAGATACTTAACCATCTCATCGTACATGACATTTGTTAATTGGATATGGTGGCTCATTCGATATATCTGATTCTTGAACTTCGCAGGGTTATATGACCACATTTTCACATATGAGTTCGCTAGTGTCGTTAAATACATGAACATTACATTGAATAGTCTTAGAATCAGTTTAAGTGATCGTTCTGGATCAATATCGATGATATAGTTGCAGAAATTCGATAAATGTTCTTCAGATGAGTGACTGAAGTACGAAAATATGCCTTTATGCTTCATGAACTCATCAAAAAAATCTTCTTCTGCAATCGGAACAGAAGAGCCTGGGAGAGTTGTATAAATGTCGTAGGGATTCTCAAACAGAAGCATCAGCTGTTTTTCGTTAAGAATGTTTCGAGAATTCTTGTTGTCAATAATTTGTTCTAATATTTCGAAATACGAGAGAATGAGGGCTCTTGGTTCTTGTTTGTTCATCCTTGAGGCAGAAACAAGGAATTGTAAGTACTCTTGCTTATTAACTTTGTCGGCGATGTTAAATGCGTATTTTTGGGCAAATTTCAGTTTAATATCGGGAGGTATCATAGATTGTTCAGACAAAACTGCTATAATTGAGTTGGCGAACAGCAATTTCATCCAAAATATGAATGTTTGCCCTTGTAAATTGTCTAAATGATTCAAAAGAATTTCGTTAAATGCTATTATGTCGTTAACAACGACGTCATGTGGTTCTCCAACTTGAATAACTACACTTTCATATGCTTCTGAGCTATAAGTAAAAAGAGGTTTCATTAAATTTTCGATCCAATAATTATATGGAGTATGAAGCTCATCACGTGCATAGTCGATCAGTTGAATCGCTAGGTATAGTGTTTCTTTCCTTATATCGAAATCATTGCCTGGTGTAATAAGAATTTCAATTATTTGCGGCATGAATCCGAAACATTCTTTGAAAACAGTCGGGTTATTCGTGACGTAGTTCGATATGAATTGCAGAAATTTGATGACAAGTGGCTTTTGCGAGAAGAATGACTTCTTTGCTGATTTCCCTTTGAACTGATTCAGCCATTTTCCGAACTCTAATATGTATGTTCTGACTTTATCAATACTAATGTCATCATCTGCATCCTCCATATCCTTCGATATCTGCTTGAATTTTGATTTCATTGAGGATGAAATGAAGAGAGTATTGAAAGAATGTTAGAAAAGTGAGATGTCAGAATTGGATGATTGCAATAATTTTGCGTTTTTGTTGAATGAACTTCTATCGGGAACTGTTTCCACAAGAGTCGCTCTTAATTATAAAATCATTTTACATGTCAAAAATCACCTTGTCTGTCAACAATTTTAATCACATTTCGTTACTCTTGAACAACAGGCTCAAGAAAATTATATACATTATATAGACCACACAGTTATAGCTTTGCTATCTACATAAGTTCCTTGATATTCAAATTAAATTCGACATTAATATTATGATGCCAATAATATATCCATATTACTTCAGTGAATGCATAATCAGTACTACTTACTAATGTTTAGGTTTTTGCTTGCTATATTCGTTAGAATACATTTAAAATCAGGAAGGAAATATTATTAACCTTAATGTAATGACAAGAATTTTAAACGTCACCATTTTATTGATCAACATAGCGAGTGTTGCTGAAGAGAGCATCGGATATTGCGTCAGTGGTTTCTTTCATTTCACATTCATTAGTAAAGAATGAGCAAAGAATATTCTTTCGAAGCAGTGATTGAGAAAGTGGAGAAGGCGGATGGTGCTTACGTTCGCGTCCCATACAACATAAAGGAAACGTTCGGTAAGGGCCGTCTTAAGACTTTAAAGTCACGGCTTATTTTGATGATGTTGAATATCAAGGAAGCATTGTCAACATGGGTGTGAAGAATAACGATGGCTCTGTTTGCTACATCATCGGTATCAGAAAGGATATTAGAAAGGAAATTAACAAGCAACCTGGAGATAAAGTGAAAGTAAGGTTCACAGAGCGCAAGCAATCATATAAAACAACTGCACCCATACATGCATGATGTTTTTTATCGTTCGGATTAAACATTATAGTATATTTTTATTCGATATTTCATCACTTCTTCAACAATCTATTTTAGATAATGCCGGTGAAAGTATGTGTTAAGTAATTGATAAACACAATGAATTGATATAACAATGAATGACATTTTAAAAATACTAAAATATGCAATTATAGTCTATTTAAGATTAAAACAACAATATGCTTCTCGAATAAAATCAATATGGATATATAACAAGTCTTGAAATCAAGATTGAGAAATTCAATATTAAGCAAAAGTGAATATTTGAGCAGTAAATCGCTCTATTTGTTGATGCTTTATATCATGACAAGCTTAGATTTGCAAATGAATCATAGTGTCACTTTTCAAAATGTTGCTGCTTCTTTCCTTTTTCGCTTATTCTGCTGTAACAAGGAATGGAAAGCGTGACTTTTATGACATTTTGCATCTGAAGCATGATGCCACCGTAACAGAAATATATAATTCCTATAAAACATTATCACAGAAATATCACCCCGATAAAAATAAAGGAAATGAAGAAATATCAGTGTTATACACAAACGTCAACGATGCATACGCAACACTAAAAGATCCACTAAAGCGCCGTGTTTATGATTTATATGGCGAACAAGGCGTTCACATTTACGAAAGTCCTAAAAAAGAGACAGATATCAACGGTAATATAATCACAGAGGAGAATGATCTCCAAGCTGCAGTTAGAAGGGTCGGAAAAACAATTAGATTAACATTTCCTGTCGATTTAATAGACTTTTACAAAGGCAGAGAATATTCTATTGAACTTACACGTAGAGGAATGTGCAGATGTCCGACAGAAGGATTTTTCTGCGAAAAATGCCGTGGAAGACCGACAACGCGCGAAAATACAACACTCAAGCTCTTCGTTGAACGTGGTGCACAGGAAGGAACAGTTGTCACATACAAAAACCAAGGAGATACATCAGAAGATAATGCTCCAGGTAATATCGAAGTCGTAATCACTAGCAAGAAGCATCCTTTATTCCGCCGTGTCGGATATGACTTACACATGAATGTTAATGTAACACTTAAAGAAGCACTTCTCGGTTTCACAAGAGAATTCGATCATATCGATGGATCAAAGCTCATTGTTGAATCTAAGGACTTAATTAGCTGTGGTGAAGACTTTAGAATACCAAAGCGTGGTCTCCCTGTTCATAATGATAATTTCCAATATGGTGATGTTGTTGTTCACACTAGAATTCTCTGGCCGATAAACCTTACGGATGCGCAGAAGGAAGAATTAGCTGCTGCCTTGCAGCCATCCAATTAAATTTTTGATTATATTTTGCTTTTCAAATCTGATATAAAAGTATTTCCATTGTCTTCAATTCCTCGAAAGCTCTTTATTTCCTGGCTTTTCTTGATGTATGAAATTTCATGTACGTTAATTTTACATGTCAAAATTTTAAATTTACAAAACAAAATATTTTCGTTGGAAACATAATTATGGACACAGATAGTGATGATGAGTTTTGTTTCGTTAAACAAGTGAAGGTTGACTTCGAAGCTAAGGCGTGGGAGTCAGCAAACATCAATATGAAGCGTGAAGGAAAGTGGTTAGTTTTTCTTGATGGAAAAACTGGAGCTCTGCTCAATGAGCCACCGCCGATCTCAACAGAACGCGAAGGAAAGACATATTACAAACGAAAACAACCAAAATCACCGAAAAAAGAAGAAATTAAACCATTCGAGCCACCAAATGACAATTATAAAGCATTTCGACCAAGAAAACACTTTGTTCTTAAGCACAGACCTATTAATGAAAATGATAGATACAAGAATATTGATTTTGTAGATTTATCTCAGCTTCCGAAGAATGCCACAGAACATTACTTTGTTGGAGATCAAAAGCATAAGAATCCTTTCAGAGTTTCGAATCATATTTTAAATCAAAAACGAATGAAAGAAATGAACGAAATTTTAGAAGAAGGATATCGCAAACGTGCGCCAAAAACTCCAAGAAAACAATTACCTTCTCTTTTTGAAAGATCTGTTATTAAACAATAGAAATTTGAATTGAAAATTTGATCATTAATATTATCGCGTATTTTATTGTATATTATAAACTCTATCCATGTAATCTTTTATTATCTTTCAACTAATACTCCAGAACATCGAAAAAAAGAATTTCAATAAATTGATAGATATTATATTTCCATATAACTTTGGTAAGTAAAGCAATTGGAAAAATTATCAATGGTTGCGATGTGAGCGAAGTACAATTGAAATGAGATCTAAAATGTATGAATTAGAACTTCTATAATAGAAATGTAAGATTCCTATATCATTAAGAATGAAATTTTGTACTATGAGATGCTGTTATCGTTCATGTTTCAATCTCAAATTATAATGATTTGAGAAATTTGTATTCATGATTCATCAAAAACGTATTCCATTTTACATTGTTTGTATATGCGAAAACAATTTTGACATTTCGAACTCTTTTGCAACTTCTGCCTCAATTTCGGATATATCAGGCTGTGGCACTGGCGGAAGTGCGTATTCTCTCCAATTGGAGATATCCATTGTAACATTGTGAATCTTAATGTATTTATATGTAATTGATGAATCAGGTGTTAACAGACTATTGAGTGATTTATCGTTATTTTCTGTCGCATTAGATTTTTTGTGAGTTTCTGCTTGTTCTTGATTCTCTGCTGAATAGTGCGGAGGGATAAAGTTCACATTCATCGGTAAACAATATCTAAATATGGTTTTTAGTGGCAGAGCAATAACTTTTCGAAAGAAAAATGTCATGTCATAGTGGTTTTATAAGTGGTAATCATGATATTAAAATTTCGAAAATTGCAAACTCACTTTTTTTTATTTGGGAATGAAAGCATATCTATATTTTTATTATTCATGCTTAAATTCTTTCGCATGATATCTAATTCAAACTTAATTCAATTCCTCAAATCTAAAATTGATTATTATGCCTTATATTAGAGGTAAATATAATATACAGACTCATTAATACATATTAGTCATAGTTGGAACACCCGAAAGCAAAATCTACTACAATTTGGATCTGAAGTTGCTCAACCCTTAACTATGATTTACAGATCTATGCAATTACATCGAGAAACTAATATATTTGGTTCTCTAGTCTTTAAAATGCAATTAAACTGTTAACAAATATATGTTAGAGCGAGAACGCGCTGAACACTGAAACCAACTGCAAAAGTGTCCTTCAAGAGGCTTCCGAAAGCGAGAAACATAATCTTGACCAACGATTTATTATGGAATAATTTGGAAGCTTTTTGAAACTAGTCACTCAATGCTTGAAATGCTACATATATGTGTATGATTTTACTTGCATAGTTATTCGCATAAATTGAATATTCATAAATGTGGATTCGATATTGAGATGAATAATGATTTTGCGCTTATGTAATCATTATTAAGTTGACATATGTGATAACGATAATATGTGTACAAGGTCTACACTTTGAGAAAACAAACATATAAAAGACCACAATTTGATATTTTTCGAATAATAGTGTGATTCGTGAAACTAACCCGAAAAATAAACATATTCAGAAAGGATATCTTTTATTTATACAAGAGAGTTGTTGAAAAGTTAAGCATCATACTGTTGATCTGTGTCAATCTGCCTACGGAACTTGCTTTCCTGGTGAATCAAGTTCCCGCGCATGTCCATATAAGTGTCGATCTCGGAAAAGCGCGGCTGATACACTTCTTCAATCTGGTGCTTGCGATCGAGATATCTTGGGTTCGTCTCATTGAGGATTGAAACATAGTCCTCATAGAGGTGAATGAACTGCTGAACCGATGGAGGATACTGATTTTCACAAGCACCTGATTGACTGTCACTTGAGTTTGAACTCATTTTTCAAATGAAAAAAAATTCTGAAAACAAATTGGTAATTTGCATGATTTTCCAATAAACTTCATCAGCTTCAGCTTTAAGACACCATATTGAGTCAACATTGGAGAAAAAAGAAGACTCGAATTTGAATGATCTACACTTATTGTTTTCAAACCGAAAGAGAACGCTATATATAGTATATCTATGATCCTTGTACGAACCCATATGCATATTGTGCTTCAAAAAATCCGAGTATTGAGATATCAGGCTCATATCTCTATGTAATGAGGAATATATTAGGAAATAAAGAAACAACCAGTCTACAAATTCTTATATTTTCAGATAATGATGCTAATTTCCATGACAAAAAGTTCAATATTGAAGATTGGAAAATTAAAATCAAAAACTAAGCTGGTTTACATGGATGATGGCAGCTCCTATCTAAATGTTATAAATATATTTTGGTTATATTAGATGGTTCTTCATTTTCTCATGAATTATCGATGATTTATTTATCAAAAGCTTATTTTTCAACAATAACATTAGATACAAATGAATTTTCCAGATTTGTGCAAATTGTTGAAGAATAAAATGTCATTCTATATGGAAGTCGAAAATCAGCCATCACAGATTTATTTAGCAATCGTCAAATCCGTGAAGGAAGTGACTTCAAATAGAACAACCAACGGTGGACAACTAGTTTTGATGAAAAAAGACTCGAATATTTTTATTCAATGGATAAGAAACATACGAAACGCGAAAGAGTCCAAATTAAAATCATTTAAAGCATTAAGCAACAAGGAAAATGCCGTTTGGTTGTATGGAAATACGATTAATATCCCTTTTGACAAGTTTTCTAAAATAAAACTGAATCTCAATCAGCTATCCATCATTTTCTATATTCAGAACGATGAAAATCCACGCGAATTCCTAATTTCTTCGAATACACTTCACGCTTTTACTATATTTATCGAAAATTTATTATTATCAGGAATTGTTTACCCGAAGTATGACAATGAATGGTTCTTTCAGATAAATACATCCAGCAATGCACAATTTATTGACGCAGTAAAACCTAACTTAAATTTAGATATCGATTTTCAAGATGTTGATAAATTCTGGAACACGGTAATGGAGTTTTACATGAAGATAATGAAGTACATCCACAAAAATCACAAAACATATTTACAATGTTATCCATCGAATTATTCCACCGATTCATACATGACATACGTGTATAATAAGTCAGAAGAATACAACAAAGCAAATCGCACTAATATACTGTCTCTAAATGAAACTTTGGTATCATATGATGGAAATGGAGTTTTGTTTAATCTTCATAATCTCAAAAGTCAGCTCTACTTCAATGGAATTGATTTTGACGCTATACCTGAGATTCTCCCATTCCTTGTCAACATGTATCCTGAGGAATCAACGCGTGAAGAAAGGCGCCAAATAGAACAGAAGTTGAAAGAAGATTATGAAAGATTGCTTCAAATTTCAGCTCTCGAGGATCAGATGAAAAGCAACAAGAATAAAGTCTGTTCAATGCGAGTACTGCAGCACGATGTAATTAGGACTGATAGGCAACATCCTGCTTTCAAAGATCAGAATGGAATCGGTTTGTCAATGCTCACAAGAGTTCTCACAGCGTACGAATTGTTGAACAAAAATCTTGGGTATGTTCAAGGAATGAATGATATGTTTGTTCCGTTTGTGAACTTGTATATTCCGAACTGGGATCAGAATGGAATCCCTTGTGACAGTGAAGACAGAGAGATTGATCTTACAAAACTCGAATATAAGATGTTCTGGCTTTATATCTATTTCCTTGAGTTTTTAGAGCATGATAAGTTTTTAGTTCATGTGTCAGAAAACTGTAAATTGATGGCAACTAATGTTATGTCACTGTTGCAGAAGTTATCTCAGCCTGTTTCTATTTGGCTTGAAGTCAACAATTTCACAGAATTGATGTGGTGCATTTCAGACTTCGTCATGTTGTTTAAGCGCAGTATCCAAGACATTTGGCCTGTTTGGATGAGGATGCTGTGTGCACCAGATCCAAATCAATGGTTTTTGTGCTTCGTATGTGAAACTATTGTCGAGATGTCGGTGTTTATGTCGAAGCAGCAAAGAGTGATTATTACCACTGTTTTGACATCATTCCCAACATTCATACAAACCATAGATCCCATCAAAGTATCAGAGCTTGCCAACTACTTTATGCACATCATTCCTCCAAAAGAGAAGCAACAAAAGCCTGATGAACAAGAGTTTCACTCTGAGTTCTTCACTTTGCTAAATTAATTGTTATTATTTGTTTGTTTGCATTATGTAAATTATATCTCTATTCGTGAAAAATCAAATAATCATATCTCTATTCGAAGATGGATTGTTGTTATGTCGTGTAATGAATTTTACATGGCATATTGATATTTTATGTGTCAAAAAGTCATCAAAAAAATATTTCGGTGAAAAATATTTAATTTTGGGATTCTGCATGTCCATGTAATTTTATTTTTGGTGTAAATTTGGCAAAATCTCGATTTTTGAAAAATTTGATTTTCAAAAATTGGACAAAAACATATGATTGTACGAGAAAATATCAACCATAAATTTAGTATAGTCTATACATGATGGCAAAACGCAAAAATAAATTGAGGGGAGGACGATAGCTTCGTTTGGCCTTCCTTTTCATCAGATGGTTCACCACCCAAAGACCAAGAAATTCTTCTGCAAGTTCTGCAAGAAGCACACAATGTGCAAGGTCTCTCAGGCCTCCCGTGGTGAGGAGCGCCATTGCGCCCTTGGTCGTCGCCGCTACGATCGTAAGCAAAAGGGTTTCGGTGGCCGTGTTAAGCCAATTCTCCGTCGTTCCAAGAAGACATCCAAGAAGATCTCCCTCCGCTTCACATGCCAGTCCTGCAAGAAGGCTACAATGTACTGCCTTGGCCGCCTTCGTAAGTTCGAATGGACTGTCGAGAAGAAGAAGAAGCACGCCGAGCCAACTTGGTAAAATGTGTTCTTACCAGTAATTACTGATTTTTTCTACTGATATTTTTTATTTTATTTCAATATCATTCTCCTAATATCACCTTACATTATAACAATATCATGTCTATAAGCACTTGGTTTGTTTCAATATAGATTTGATCTGATATAAAATAAATTTTTTTGACATGTGTGTTTTAGTGTATATCAGACATATTTGGGCCGTTGCTGGCAAAAACTAGAGTCATTTTTGTTATGGAGAGGGTGAAGTATCTTCTCAGCCAATATCCCCTTCCATACTCTTACGTCACTGTGCCTAAGTCCGGAGAGAGCGACCGCCCGGTAGAGAACAACCACCGCTTTTGTCCATACCAGTCGAGCGCAGATCTGACCTATGAGTGCATGAAGAAGTCTGGCTTCAGGCCGATTCTTAATATGGATGTTTCCAACTGCTTCATAGGTAAGATTCTCCCTGATGAGGATTTCATCGCATTAAAACCATGGCAAAAATCTAATCATTTTTTTGGTGTCGAATTAATCGGAAGAAAGGATGAATTTCACCAACGCATACAAGAGCTGACCGAGAGAATAGGTCCAGAAGAAACAAAATTCTATCAGGAAACATATTTACTTCCAGATGATTTCGATAAAATCATTCCTGCATGGCCCACATCTCCAAAGTGGATCCTAAAGCCGAGGGCATCCTCAAAAGGCCAAAATATCGAGGTTAGAGATTCCAATGAGCAATCATATCCTCCTTATCCATATCTCGTCCAGAGGTACTTGGATAGGCCTTTTTTGATCCTTGGACGAAAGTTTGATGTCAGATTTTACTTCCTTGTCACCGGATTGAGTCCAATGAGAATATATTCGCACAGACACGGTCTCGGACTTTTCTGCACTGTTCCTTACGAGAAAGGCGCTGGTGTCAATGAACCGCGTATGCACATCACTAATTGGGAGGTTAACAAAGGATCAACAGCATTCATTAGACCACAAGGTATCGAAGAGCGTTCAGAAGATTCGAAGTGGTCTCTTCCCTTCTTCTTCAAGTATATGCAAGAGCATGGCTACGATGCAGAGAAGCTGAAGAAGTCAATGGAGTATGCGAGCGTTAAAGCAGTGATTGCTGGTATGGACAAAGTTAGAAAGCAGCATACAAAGAACATTAAGGACCGCCATATCTCGTTCGAACTGCTCGGTATTGATATGCTTCTCGATGAAGACTTGAACACGACTGTTGTTGAAGTCAACGTCAGTCCAGGTATGGTTGGCACAGACAGCGCATTGGACAAATACATGAAGACGGAAGTTCTCATGGATTCATACAATATGGCGAGAATCATCGATATCGATCCTTACAAGGGTAACGATGATGTCAGGAAGATTCATGAACTGGAAGCAAAGAGTGTCACACCAGAAAGAAGGCGTCTTGTAGAGGAAGGATCCATCAAGCCATGGGACGATCCTGTTTTCATGGATGTTGAAATCGTCAGAGAATTCATCGATGAAAATGAAAGAGCAAGAGGTTTCCATGTTGTTTATCCAGCGAAAGAAAACTTGCTTGTTTATGAAAAGTGTTTCGCAAGGAAGACATATGAAGACATTGTTCTCAGGGATTGGGTCCTGATGAATGATACAGAGAAAGAAGCAGCAATGGGTCGTGCACTCGTAAGCTATAAGCATTTCATGACTGAAGCTCTCGAGCCAAGAGTTTGTAGAATATAAATAAATATTTTGTGTGTAGTATATTGTCAAGATGGAAAGCTTTAAAAAGTGACATAAAGATGAAAGAAAAATGAAGAAAAGAAAGATTTATCATCAATTTCGAACAATATTCAGGCTTCTAATAAGCTATATTATAGTTATTTCATCTTTATCATTGTTGTATTATATATATAAGCATTCAAATGATTTCAAAATTGCAAAAAATTATCTTAATTTCAATCTCTCGATTACATTTTGCGCTGTGCCATATCCGGCTACGTCACCAGAATTATATAATTTGTATTTATTGTCAATGAGTTCATGGCTTTCAACATCAAAAAATTCAAAATTACTAATATTACTTCCTCAAGCAGAATTTGATCCAGATAATATAATAATTCCTGTTTTGGAGGAGAATTTTGGAAAAAATAGAATACAATTCACAGATTCAATCGATTCAGATTCTGATGGAGTTCCATACATCGATGATTGGTTCTTAAAAGGCTTTGATTACTCGAATACTGACTATGTCTGCTGGATAAACTCAGATATTATTATTCCTAATGGATGGTTCCAAAGATGTCAGTTTATAATGGAATATTTTTGGACAGCTAAAAAGCAGGCGTGTATAATAAGTCGCAGGTGTGATTTCAATTACTCATTACTGCAAGATATCAATCTTCCAATTAATTATGACGATATTGCAAGAAAAAGACATTCACACTCAACGTGGGGCATCGATTTCTTTCTTGTTTCAAAGAAACCAATGCAAATCAACATTGATGATATTCCTCCATTTCATATGGGCAAATATAGATGGGATCCATGGGTTGCAGGATGGCTGAGTTCCCAAATACCAGTTATATCGCTTGGTGATGGCTTTTGCACTTATCATGTGAATCATAAGCCAAAAGAAAGACATATGGCAGATCCAAAAGTGAAAGAAAATCATATGCTTGCTGCAAGGAATGGAAGGTACAGCATTTCAAACGCCATGGCTCCATATTATCTCAAAGATAATCATTTGTATCATGAAAAGACTATATTGAGTTCATATGGATCTGACATGCCACCAGACAATGGTGTAGTTGATTAATTTCAAAAAAATATTTTAATTATATTAATTTAAGTTGAAAAGGCATTTATAGTATTTCATTGATGAGCTTAGTATGTTAATGAAACTACAGCTTTGAATTTAGATAATATTTTTTGAAAAATTTATTTTTTGTTTTTGTTGTGTTTGTTCTTAAAGATAGGATGTTTAATATGATATATGTTTGTATGCAAAACCCCAGAAGCCAAAAAAAAATCAATTTTTGTCACATTTTTTTGATGTTGAAAGTAATTAATATTTTTGTTGATGAAAGAAAACGACGATGCGATTGATTCAAAGGGAGAAAATTCAGAGCTAAAGAAAAGCAATATCCTGGAGTCCAGTCCTGATCAATTACGAAGTATTTTTGAGAACTATGAATATCGATTAAGGACATCTAATTTCGTAATGTCTGCATATAGGGACATAAACAGATTCGTGCAGGAATGTAATGAAGATTTTGCTGAAGCTTTTCTCTTTTCTAATGCATTTGCGAAATATGCGGAAAATATTTCAGTTGATTGTCCATTAATCGCATTCAAAGTACTCGTACGACTTTCAAAATTCAAAAAACTGATATTTCCACTACTTAAAATCGGAATTCTCCGTATAACTTATAACGTTTTAACATCTCAACAAGATGAATACGTAGATTTAGCATTAATATTACTACACAATGTTATAATATCTTCAAAAGTCGCAAGAGTCGCTGCGTTATGTACCGGTGTCGTTAATGTTGCCGGGCAATTTTTTGAACAACATCCATTGATACGAAATCTGTCTCATATGAGCAATATATTATATCTGTTATTCAAGCCATTCAAAGATAATTCAAAAAAATCTGATGATTTAACTGAAGAATTCATTCAACAGGTTTTTCACGAAATTCCTGAAGTTGACTACGACACAGCAATGTACATGTACAACTACGGTTTAGATGAATTCTATATTCAATCATTTCTTCCAGTTTTCGCACTTTACTTGACGAGTGATTTTAATGATGCACTTTTACCTGTATTAAAGATTGTTAATTATTTCACTCTCAACGTAGACTATGCACGAGCAACCGTTCAACAAACAAACCTTATTCCAAACCATGGAAACCTTTTGAAACGTGAGCATGATAAAATCACTTCAAACTTATTCCTCTTCCTTGTAAATGTTCTCTATTGTCTCGATTACGACATTCTCGATGTTTATCTTGAGAATGGGATCTTTGAACTCTGTAAGAATTACATTACTTCGTCCGCAGAACCATCAATCAAGAAGAATTGTTTTAGTTTGTTGTCGAACATGTTGCACTTGAACATAGAACTTATTCCTCGAATTTTTGAAGATAACTTCATCAACAATGCACTTGAGAGTGTCAACAGCTCCATTAGTGTAAGTAATAATGCAATATGGCTCATTGCAAACATAGCAAATGAAAGACCCGAATTAACAAAAGATTGCTATGTAAACAAACTTTTTATTGATGCGTGCAACAAGAATATGGAAAATGAGCCCAATGATACAACATCTGTTATACTTACATCATTCATAACCTTTATTAATAGAATAGCAGTTCAAGATGAATCACTGCGAGATCAATTTTTGAGTTTAGTTGACATATCTCTTATAGAGAACCTCTCTGGTATCGCAAATGATGTTGGAGAATATGCTGAACATTTTCTCCAATTGATTGAATCTTGATAATAAAATTTTGTTTTCGGTATCAAATTAACTACATTATTTTAGAAACGCATCTCGAAGCATGAATATATGCAACCGATTTATGCTTCAAACATTTGATAAATTCATGTTTCTTCAAAAATATCATTCAATGAAACCCTAACTCTTATAGTTCAAATATATCTTCTGTGGACAAACAAAAAATCACATTCATTTAATGCCAATGTAAAACTTTTTTTAAGCTCAATAATTTCAAAAATGTCCGATGGGAAACAAGACCATCCACGGATAATAAAAACTGAGACAATATCAAACTTTTTTTTGGAAAACCTTCAAAAAACATCTTCGTCGTTTAATTGAGAGAATATCCTGAAAGCTTTCGGCCTCAGAAAGTTATATTCGAGTCCTCCAGAGAAATGGTTATTATCACATTGAAAACTATCAAGAAACGTGACAAGACCCATAAAAGTGACGATTTTTCCTTTAGAATTACGAAATGTCAGGACAAACACCAGAAGCTTTACAATTAGTGAAAATGCTTGTCCAGCAGCCAGGCAACAACATCTGCGCCGACTGCCAGCGAGAAGTTTCGAAATGGGCGTCTTCAACGCTTGGAATTTTCATTTGTTACAATTGCAGCGGTATTCATCGCGCTCTTGGCACACATATCACGCTCGTTAGGTCATGCACGCTCGATGGATGGACACCACAACAGGCAAAAGTTATGAAACGCGTTGGAAATAAAATTGCAAACGAATATTGGGAAGCCTACCTTCCTCCGGACTTTATGAGGCCGCTCCCAACAGACAGATACAACATGGAGCGTTTTATCCGTGATAAATACGAAAGAAGAGTCTGGGCTGCTGACGGTGAACCGCCACACTTAAGGAAGCCTGGATTTGCAAAGCCGGCTGGGTCAACACAACAGATTATCCTTGTTCCGCAGCAACTGATGCAGCATGCGCCAGCCTCTGAGCCTCCGGTTCACATGCACTTTAATATGCAAACTGCACCTTCTCCGATTGTAACTGAGAAGCCAGAAAAACCTGCAAAGCCGGCAAAAGTCGCGGCCGAGAAAAAGACAGGAGGAAGACCGAAATTTGCAAGACCGATTTCAACATCTCAATCAGAATCTCTCGAAAATCTTCAGAAACATGATATTACACCAGATTCATCTGATCTTCAAGCTCAAGAAAGCGCTCAAGCTGAAACTCCGCAAGAACAGGAGCAAGAGCCCGAACAACAAGAACAAGATCATATTTCTTTCGAGCCACAGTATTCTCCACCAAAGAAACAGTCGCTCTTTAAGAAGAAACCGGCAGCGAAAGGTGTTGCAAGGTTCGCAAAGAAGCCATCAGGCGATGCAGTTATTAACCAAATGATTAATCCTGCGGAATTAAGGCCAATGACGGCGCCAGTGCAGCCGAACAAGAATGCTGCTTTGTCTTTGTTTGCTGGTATGAATGTTTTTCCTACTAAGGTTTAATGTTATATTCAATTTTTTTGGGTCGCAATGATTTTTTTTATTGTTGCTATAAAATACTCTTATAATTACCCATCATTTACCTACTAATAATAACAATATAACATAGACATAAATAAAAATTAATAATATTCCCTTCCATAATGCCTACTTCTATCTGGATCTGAATGCCTCAACTCCCTAGAATACGACTCCCTTCTGTCGTAATTTCTCTCATTCTTTTCATAATATGTTGATGGTGAATGATCATGCGAAGGAAACTCGTAATATTTTGACTCTTGACTTGGGTCTGGTCGTGGTTCTCTTGTATAATCTCTGCGTGGGCCTTCTCTAAGTTCGTCGAAATCATGTGGTCGCCTATACTCTTCTCTGCGTGGTTCTTCATATCTCCTTGGCCTCTCATGATCCATGCGCATGTGTTCATCGCTTGGAATGTATGGTTTTGATTTTTTGTAATTCGGATAATCATAACTATCACGATCATTGTAATGCATTGGAGAGCGCTCTCTCTTTTGCGCTTGTTTAACTTGATTTTCTTCTAAAATAGTATATCTCAAATGAATTTCTTCTTCAATCAATCTCAAAAGCTCAGATCTCTTTGTTTCTATGTTGTTTCTAAGCTGTGGATCTGATGGTGGATAGTATTTCTCGATTTTTCTGGGATCATCACGATATCCGAATTTTTCTCTTGTGATGAAATTCTTTTCTGACCAAAACAATGTCATTCTTTTTCCTTTGATGGCGCCTTTATCGAGCTTATCGTATGCATACTTCGCATCGCTTTCTTCTTTATAAGCGATATATCCAATATACGTGTTTTGGCTTCTGTTTTGTCTGTTAATCACGAACGCGAGCAGCGGTCCTGCTTGAGAAAAATAATCGATGAATTCTTCGTTTGTTACTTCCCACGAAATTCCGGTTATAAACAAAACCTGGTTCTTGGATACGTTCTTCACGATCTCTGGCAATACCTGGATATCTGTCTCACCGTCAATGATCTCTATGGGTCCGGCTAACCTTGAAGATGACATCAGACTGAAATAAGGTTATTTCATAATGCGAAATACGAATAACGAAATAAACACAAAAAATATCACCTGCAGGTAATATAAATCATATCTCTTAATTTTTCGGAATCAAGCACTGTGAAAAGTTAACTATTTTATTAAGTTAATTTATATCTTTTCTCATTATTTAGTTATTTAATCATTATTAAGCAAAAAAAAAATCAATGAAATTAGAGAAATTTTGATTTGCAATCTTTTCACTAATAAATTTTATTCATAATTAACCAATTTTAAATTTTTCCATTGGATATTCATTTTTAAAACAGATCTCATTATCAATATTATTGCTTAAATGATGCTGAGGAAAAAGGGCTATCGTTAATTCATTCATGAACCGTTATAATAGGTTTGATTTAATGTTATTGATGCATTTTTAATGAAGAACTTTTGTGGATCAGCCAAATTATACACATAAGGAACATCTCAACAATGATATGAATATCATAGTATTATTCAAATATATGTTTCATTTTTGGCTATTCAATATATTGAAACAGTTTAAGATCGAATACATTCAAAAAAGTCGATAATCAATTGTAGGAAATGGTTATGTAAATCGAATTTGTTAAATATATTATTATTAAAGTAATTAGCGTATTTTAAGTATACAGAGATTAGTTGCGCTCACCACGAATGCGCTGAGCAAGCTGGACGTCACGCTCCATGATTGTAACACGGTTTGCGTGGATGGCGCAAAGGTTTGTATCCTCGAAGAGGCCGACGAGGTAAGCCTCAGAAGCTTCTTGAAGGGCAGCTATGGCAGAAGACTGGAAACGAAGGTCACCACGGAATCCAGAAGCAATTTCTCTGACGAGACGCTGGAATGGGAGCTTACGGATGAGGAGATCTGTGGACTTCTGGTACTTACGGATTTCACGGAGAGCAACTGTACCTGGTCTGAATCTATGCTGCTTTTTTGCGCCTTGTGAGTCGATTGTTGGTGTTGACTTGCGAGCGGCCTTGGCACCGAGTGACTTGCGCGGTGTCTTTCCACCTGTTGACTTTCTAGCTGTCTGTTTTGTACGAGCCATTAAAAAATATAAATTCCCGCCAAATTCTTTTTCTGCCATTTTACTCCTACTTCATAGTATTATCAATTAATTGTTGTCAAGTAATTATTGATTTTGCCATGTAAAATCATAAATTTTCCCACTTTACTATGGGTAAGACTTTCAATTCCAAACCAAAAACGAAATCAAAGAATGCTAAGGCTCAAGGTGCCAATGCCGCATCTCAACATGCAAGTTCTGAATCTCAACGATCTCAAATGACTGACTCTGAAAGTAATGAATCTATGAAACTTGATATGTCATCATCTAGATCCATCCTCACAGCATCAAACGAATCACTACAAAGCAATGGCAGTATTGTTGCTATATCAAATTTGCAATATTTACCCTGCAACATTGAGGAAATTTTTCTAGAAGGCAACACCATAAAAATAAGATTCAAACATAAAGAAAATTTCACACCTATCTTTAACTACAGGGGCAAAAAACTTTGCTTCAATAGAGTAGACAGAGACTATTTCGTTTATGTATAATAAGCAGAGCATTGCTTTATCTAATGGGATTTAGTCGATAAGATTGATTTTGTTAATAGATAATATTTATTAATTTTTTTAAATTAACTTTTACTTGCAAATAAGTAAAAAATATCCATATCGCACGGATATCATATAATGTTGGCAGAGCATGCTGTATGATTTCAATTTATAATCAGTGATGACATTGGTGAGCATTTGGATTCCCAATATCTCTTTTCGGTTATAAGTGAAGAGATTTTGATTTTCCAAAATGAGATAATTTAAGGATGTCGTTATGGAAGAACTTTGCAAAATGCCGAAACACATAAAAATTTAAAAATTTGATAAAACTTAGGAATTTTACCGAATATATATTTGGAAAAGTGAAGAAATATATGAATCATGAAGTTACAAAACAAAAAAGAAAACATTTCATTTGAGGAAGTTCCTTAGACGGTTAGTGAAGTTCACTTGAAAAGATGTCGCGAAAGAAAGGCATGTCTCGTGATGACAAGCTCATTGCCATGCAGGAGCTGATGATAGAGAGCCAGGACATATGGACCCTTAAAGATTTGGAGCGCGATTGCCCGAAAAAGAAAGGAATTACAGCGATGAGTGTGAAAGAAATATTACAGGAACTTTGCGATAACGATTTAGTGTCATTTGAGAAGATTGGAAGCGGTAACTTCTATTGGTGTTTCCCATCAGAAGCTTTTAACAGAAGAAAAGTTTTAGAAGGAAAACTTTTAGCACAGATCAATGAATTAGATGCTGAAATATCATGGTACCAGGCAGAAATAGCTGATTTAGAACCAGGAAGAGAGCCTTGCCAAGAAAGAACAGAATTAGATGCTATTGTTGAGCAATTCAGTAAGCAGCTATCTGACATTAAGTCAGAAACAGCTAAATACGACTCTCTTAATCCAGAGGCCATAAGAAAGACACAAGAACAGACTAAATTTGCACATGAAGCTGCAAATCGTTGGACCGATAATGTTTACACATTAAAAAGCTGGATTGTTAAAAAGTATGGATTCAATCCTGCTCAGTTTGATGAACAATTTGGCCTTGGAGAAGACTTTGACTATTTTCAATAAAAAAAATCTTTTAATTTGTTTAAAGAAAGGAAAACATTTTATATATTAACAAAGACAAATATGAATAATACAAACATAGCAAACAATTTTATTGTCTGCTTTTGTTGATTTCTAATTGAATCAAAAACACCATAAACAAGGCAAAATTCTGCATCAATTAGAGTGCTTCTGCATGGGCTAGCATTTTCATAATCTCTTGGAATGAGGCACATTAAAAATGCGCTCCAGAGATAAAACTTACCTTCTGATGTTCCAGCAATGAGCAAAGATAAAGCCAGAGCAATCAAAAGGCTTTTATCAAAATCTTGTAAAGTTTCAATGAGCTGAGATGGATTGATTCGTATTCTTTGTTCGAAATCACAAAATACTGCTGAGAATATGTAAGTAACTATGAACGAAAAAGAGACACAGAAAGCAAGGGAAATATAGTTGATAAACTGACTTAAATCATGAAAATCGTAATATTTCAATCCTTTTGAAAATTTAAGAACAAATGGCTTCAAAGATGAATAAACGGAAAACGGAACAGCTGCTAAACATGAATAATATCTGAATGATCCCTTATTCAAGATAAAGAAAGTTAATGGTGAAATCAAAACGAAAAGAAATGCATACCAGCCAATTGGCTTATACATTGATGCAATCTGCAGTGGATATAGCAAAATACAAATCCAAGATTCAATTCTTGATGTATTAGCGATATTTGCTTCTTTTGAAAATAAGATTGCAAATATGAACGATAACACTATTTCGTTGCTAATCCAGAAAAACGAAGAATAAGCAAATGCGGCAAAAAATAATGGCGAATATCTATAATCTGTTTGAATTTTGGAGCTTTCATTTAAGAAATATGCTGTAATTCCCGAAGAAGCAGCTCCTAATATCAACTTAATTGTATAACTTGTCTTATCAAGGAATGAATTCAGTGAACAATTTGTTTTTTGCAACAATGCATCTGCCTTATTATAATAATCTCTGGAAGCATTAAAAGCTGTTGTATATTTTTTGGAAATAAGTGTAAAAATTCGTTCTTTGATTTCATCCCAATTTGCTTTTTGAATATCAGCAGGATTAATCGAACCAAGCGACTTGCTTCTTAGCGGTGACAAACTTTTGTCATTTAACCTTGATAAGTAATTATCATTGCTGGACATATGAAACACCTAAAAAATAAATGACAATTTTAAAATTACACGTCAAAAAATAGTTTTACTTGTCATATATCACTTTATTAGTCATATTTTATTTTTACATGACAAATTCATATTTAGGAAATGATGAAAATATTGGATCTTGATGCAGTTATTGTTGTCGATTTTTGCAAATGGCAGGTGAAATATGGAATAATGGCTGTAGTCCTCTTAGTTACGTTACTTTGCTGCTTAGATGATAGTTGTCATGCAACCGAATTAAATCAATTGCCAAGAAATCGAACAGAATTATATAATATTCATAACATTACAATGGATTATGACAAAAAGCGTTTTAATATTCAATTTGATTGCAGTTATATTTTCCCAGTTTCACTAGAATCGCATTTTAATATGACAAAGCTATATGTTCAAACTTATAACCAAAACTATACTATATTGACAAACTCAAGCAACACATACAAGCTAAGTCGACACGTTTCATGGGATTATTTCTGTACAGTCAGAGGAAATATAACAGCTAGATTTTATCGAGCCAAAACTGTCGTGTTCGAAAAGAACTTCACTAATGTAGTATAATTCGGACATTTTTATCCAATCTACTGAAACAAATATTTTATCAAAATATTTCGATCCTGTTTTCTTGAATGCCGCTTTCAAGAACTGCACGACTATGGATATTTTATGTAAGGAGTAAACACTAACTTTTGTTTGTATCAATTTTATATGATTTCAATTAATCCATTATTTTATCGACACGACTCATCCAATGGAGTGCACTTTAGGAGTACTTTCGAACTATATATTAAAAATACTTAATAAGCGATAAAAAATTACCGGAGATCAACAAATTTTCCCAAAATCGCCGAAATTAGATTCTACGTAAGAACGAAGGCACATTTAATCAATAAGTTTATCAATAACAAAATTAAAAGTAAATTTATTTAGTAGCTTGATATTCTATACTTAATTGTGTTTTGCATGTCACGTTGTAAAGTGTCAGATTATCAGATTTCTAGCATTGAAAAATAGTCAAAAAACGATAAAAAAAATCATTTTGTCAAGTAAATTAACATTTGCCAAATAAAACAATATGCGTCAGATTAGTAATTATAGGGGGGAGTATTCAAATTTAAAATCAAAAAACAGATCGTGCTTTTCATCCGTTTCTGCTGCTGTGTGCAGCCACATAGTGTGTTGTGGTTGCACATAACAGCAGCAACGGATCAAAAAACCCTTTTTAATGATACATCTTGGTAGCACATCAAATAGACATTTCCCCTTTATTATTTTTTGACATTTTTCACTTTACATCAAATATCACTTTTTAAAAAATCTAACAATCTAACACTTTACAACGTGACTCATTGACACACAAAACAATTGTCAAAATATTAATGATTTGAGAACAAAAACGACCAAAAATGTAAATTTATATTGTCACTTTTCACAAGCAGTAAATTGTCAATAGAAAATATTTTCGCCTAAAAACACTACAGCGGTGCTTCCTGAAGCATCATCAATCTACAGGAAGAAGATAAATCGCCAAAACCAAGCGGAAAACCCAAAATTTAGAGAATTTGATGTTTTGAATTATTTGTAAACCATTGAATTTTTAGACAAATCTCGTTTTTTTAATTATCTTTTTAAGGGCATGGGCTGTGGTAATTCAGCACTCTCCCCGAAAGCTAACCAGCAACACTCTCAGAACAACCTGAAAAAGGACCGGTCGACGGCGAGTATGCAAATGTCAAGCAGCAACTCGGCGCGATCATTAAGATCATTTTTCTCATTTGCTTCATTCATCCTTCAGACAGAAAATCCCCAAATATTCGAATGGCTCTTTAAGAAAGAAATAGGCAAAGGTTCTTTGTCTCGAGTCTTTTTAGCTGAAAATACAGAAACTCACGAACTGGCGGCAGCAAAAGTTTACAACAAAAGTATGCTTTCCAGGCAAACATTAGGCGGCGAAGAAGCCCCCGCTGTAGCTGTTCAAAGGGAAATTGAAATCTTAGTTTCTATATCTTATCGTTATGTTCTTCCAATTATAGAAGTTATCGAAGATGATTATTCAAACTCATTAATAATGATGATGCCTTACGCAGAGAAAGGCTCGCTACAATCGTATTTAAACTCTATACAATATAACGAAGAAATCCTTGCTATTGCTTTTCATCAAATTGCGGAAGCTCTTCGATACGTACACAGCAGAAACATCGTACACAGAGATATAAAACCTGAAAATATTTTAGTTTTTTCAGACGTATTCTTTTGCCTTTCAGATTTTTCGGTATCTACAACACTTGAATCTCCGACACAGAAACTAATTGATACAAGGGGATCACCTGCCTTCCTTTCTCCAGAAGAATGCGGCGGAGATCCATTCCTTCCAAAGCCAGCAGATGTTTGGGCATTTGGTGTATCATTATATAGCATAGTCTTCAAAAAACTGCCGTTCGACTTAGACCAGGCGCAGGGAAAGACAGTCGCGAACACAATATTTGCTGTTACAGAGCTTTTAGCAAATAATAATTTACAGATTCCAGAAGGTACAGGAGCATCTTCTGAAGTTATCGATTTGATCACTAAGATACTTAACAAAGATCCAGCGGAAAGACCGACATTTGCAGATATTGTTCAACATCCTTGGTTCAATTCTGCACGTGACATAGATGAAACGAATATGATTAGCCAGACACTTGCGGAAGAAGAGGATGAGCAAGAAGCTAAGAAGCTATCAAACAGAGAGTCAAAGTATAACGGGACATCTTCCAACTTTAATGCTGATGCGAAGAGCGACATAATGACTTCCGCAATTATGGATTTCGTGACATCGACTTCAGTTGAGAATTGAACCCGGTTGTATGTTTTTGTTATTTTATTATTTTTGTAGATGTTTGATTATTATGATTATTTTCATTGATATTATTATGGTTGTGAGCATTGGCCTTTTTAAGGCCAATGCGCACGATTTTTGGAAAGCACACGTGCAAAAGTGACGTGCACCCTCAGGAGCAGCCCCTCATATTATAGCTGTATACCATGTTTTAAACATAAGCAGTCTAGAAAGCCACAGTGTTAATTCATTTTACTGTTTTTAATGAAAAAATTAATGTTTTCAAAAATATAAACATTTTTCAAAATCTTGATGCTGTTTAAAATAAAAGCAAAAACTTACTGGCAGTACCCATGTGAGTAATGTACTCTAATATCAGCTGGTAAACAGAGCACCCAAAGTCATCACAAGATACCTGTAGTTTTCTTCATTTGGTAGTTAGTCCTTCATACTATACTATTCAATTGTAGTTGATTCCGTCCATTCATTCCTCACAATTTCAAATTTTTCCTATGATAATTTTAATCATGTGTTTCAAACTATAAATTAACTGCCATTCATATGACCTAGATGTGTATATTACAATTCTTTAATCATATATGCAATATAAGAAAATCAAAATTACCTCAAAAGATTCTCGTTAAATATGCCCTTTTTGTTTCCATTCCTTTATATGAGCTATTTGCAATACCGCTATCATAGAGCGCATTGAGCGAATTTGCACATGATTGGCGCAGCGCATTCTGTCACTTTTAATAAAAATAAAGGGCTAGAACAAAAAAATGAGGGAGATTAATGACTAAAAAGGGATAAAGGGGATAGTTTTAGTAGATTAAAAGAGGCATTGGTGGAAAAATGGGGGACGATAATAGTTAGGGTTTATAAAATTTAATCAGGTGAGGGGCTAAATATTGTCGGGAATGAATGAATATTTGGGGGGTTTTCGAGGAGCTTTGCACGCGATCTGTAAATCAGCAAAATCCGCGCTCATCAAAAAAGTGCCCAATGTGCATTTTTTGGGGTGTCAATGGGTCACCTTGTAAAGTGACGGATTATCAGATTTTGAAAAAGGTGACATTCGATGTAAAGTGAAAATGTCAAAAAATCAATAAAGGGGGAATATCTATTTTAATTTGATGTGATTCTAAAAAGGAGATTTGGCGCTTTTTTGCTGCTATGTGCAACTACACCACACCCTGCATGCAGCAGCAAAAATGGACGAAAGCACTTATGAAAAAAAGTATTATATTGAAATAATTATCGACGCAAGCCGATGTTTTTATTTTTTAGCTGGTGAAACCTTAGGACCACACAGATTCAAGATACACACCAGCTAAAAGAGGCAAAGAAGGCTTCATCCTCGATTATAATAATAAGGGGAAAAAAATAACCACATTGAAAGTCGTGATTTTTTATAGAACTAATACTTCTATGCAAGAAGGCAAACTATTCGTAGCGGATATCGGAATTATTTTCTGTGCTGCATCTGTATCAATTGTCAAACACATAGTATACCCTCTACGTCACTTAGATACTTTTAATATTACTTTCAAAATATGTGTTTGATACTTAAATTTTAAAAATATGTATACATAAGCTAGAGATTTAATTGTGTTCAATCAGATATAGCATTGATATGATACAATAATTTTAAATATTAAAAATATTCTTGAATAAGATGCACCAATAGCTTCCAAAAGACAGGGACATATTTTTTATCGATACTTATGCCTCTTTTATGAATATAATCAACAATTTCAAAATGAATTTTGTAAAAAACATCGCTAAACATAATGTTTTCGGGTAAAAAATTATTATGATAATATATTAGAAGTAAAATTATAGAAAACATTATTTGGCGGGAGAAAAGTGACATAATTATTATTTATGTCCAACTTCACTACAAAACATATTGAAAACACGCTCAGTCACTACAAAACATATTGAAATCACGCTCAGTCACTACAAAACATATTGAAAACACGCTCAGTCACTACAAAACATATTGAAATCACGCTCAGTCACTACAAACTAACTGAAAACAAGCCTTTTGGAAGATGCTTTTTTGATAACCATATGAAAAAAATTTGTTTTACCTATATTGTCATCTTAAAATTTTATTATTTTCTAATTCGTTTTCAATTTTTATGGATTATTCATTGATTTATCATAATTCCTAAATTGCAATTGCAAAGTATGTTATTTCTTGGTATGAAATATTGCAATAAATAAAGTTGCGTTTATATTGTATTTAGAAATCGAATTAAATGTATATAATTATGAACTTAAATATCAAATATCAACGTATTGTTGCATTATGTTTGTGATGCAATCTTATCAATTCTCTTAATTCCGTTCTAATTTCAAGAATATTCTTCTTGTGCCAAATATATACGGAATTATTAGGCATTCATGCGACAAAATTAATAAGTGTCATCCACAGAGAAAAATCTTTAAACAGTTTCCTCCAATAATGGTACTTTATATTCAAATATTGCAATTTTGAAAATTGCGATAAGTGAGTTTTTCCAGTGTTAATATTTCATTCGATTTACATCTATAATTGCTATCAAACAGTACATAAATATATCGACCAATGACATAAGAAATTGTTCAACAATATAATTTGCTAAAAATACATATTTTGAAAGTAATATTAAAATTATCTAAGTGACGTAGAGGGTATACTATGTGTTTGACAATTGATACAGACGCAGCACAGAAAATAATTCCGATATCCGCTACGAATAGTTCGCCTTCTTGTCCAGAAGTATTAGTTCTATAAAAAATCACGACTTTCAATGTGGTTATTTTTGATGCCTAATAATAAGAAAAAAAGTGTGCCATTCGTCCAATTTTGTTGATGTGAACAACCTTATTGTATATAGTGGTTGCACATAACAGCAAAAATGAATGAAAAGCACGTTTTTTATTTCGAATTATATATCGAGAACAAAATCATGTTTTTTGATTCTTTAGTTAGTGAAAGTCTTAGACACATGGAGTTCTAAGGGTTTACTAACTAAAGAAGCAAAAAACATCGGTCTGCACCGAGATAACATCGGTTTAAAACTTTTTTCAAGCTTTGCTTTTTGTCCATTTTAGTTATCTCTGCAACAAAACTGAGATCCTTCGCTTCTTTAGCACAGATTGCCTAAGCTTCATGTTCTACTAAGAATTCACTTACTAAAGAAGAGAGAAATCTCTGTTTGCATCGAAATAATTTTGACGCATGGCTTTCTTCTTAAAAGTGCTTTTCGTCCAGCTTTGCTGCGGCGAGCAGTCGCGGAGTATGGTGTAGTTGCATACAGCAACAAAAATAGACGAATAGCATGCTTTTTAATTCAAATTTAAATACTCACCCCTCTAATTTCTAATATGACGCATATGCCTTTATTTGGCAAATATTATTTTACTTGACAAAACGAATTTATTTTAATCGTTTTTTGACTATTTTTCAATACAAAAAATCCGACAATCTGACACTTTACAGAGTGACTCATTGACACTCAAAACAGTGCACATACATAATGTTATAAATTATTACAAGTTTCGTAATCGATCTCTAAGAGATTTCTTTTATCTTAAAAAAGAGGCCTCCACCTTTCTAGAAAAAATGACATTTGTAAATATCGCTTTCCTTTCCATTCCATACTTAATGTAGTAAACGAACAGCTTTTAAAAACCAGGAGAGATCAAGCATTAATAAATCAATGACCTCTACAATCAACAGATAATATAGCCACTCAATCAATTACTTCCATTCTCAGCACAGATCTTCAGCAATCAATCAATTACCTAAGTCCAATCTCTTAATTGATAGAGCGCAAACATGTTTCAAATCTATAAAAAATCTTGAACAAAAGTTCAGATCATTAGCCTATAATCCTAGTTCAATTATGCTAGGATTAGAAAAACTAAAAGAAACTATTAACATCGCTTATAAAATCAGCGATGTTATGATGAAGATTATTATCGATCTTCATTTACCAACGGATGTTGAGATACAAATCATGAAGGAAATTACAGAATTTATTTCCACACATGCTCCAGATGAGGTAGTAGAAATGTGGAAGGAAAAAAATGAAGGAAATTAAACTTACTTATAAATTGGAATAAAGAATTTTACGCGTCAAATTTTTCTTGTTTACATGACATTTTCGACATGTAAACTCGTCACTTTTTAGAAAGGTAGATGACTCTCTTAAAAAATAATGTTTTTTCATATCACATGTCCATCAAAAATAAAAAATGAGTTCCTTAATGACGCCAAAGTTTGCCCCCCTCGCGCAGAAAAACGTGAGGAAGTCCAACGCGAAGAATCTGACACTGAAGAAGCCCCCTCTTCCGATTTCGCCGGAATTTGATTCCGTTCTCGCCGCACATGCGCCGAAGGACTCTCAAAATGTCGACAGGTCGGAGTGGCTAAATAAGATACTCGAATTACACCCGGAAATCAAGTCTTTAAGAGAAAGCGTTAATCCGATTTGTCGAGCTGCTGAATTTGGAAGGTTATACTTACCATCAAATAGATATGTTCCACACGATATCACTCTCGCATTAATTTCTCAGCATTTTCGAACACTTGGCTTGTCCGAATCACAGGCAGCCTTACACAATGAGTGGGGAAGCGATTTTAACATTCCACCACATAAGCTTGAGTCTCAGCTCGCACTTTTGATACAGAGAGGCATATTTAGAGCTGAAAAATTCTGGGAATTATCAATTCCTTCAATCCACGCTCAACCAACACCAAAATTGACCCAAGTTGCGCTCGATGAAGCAATTTCAACAATCATCGGTGCTTCATCAAGCGTCAGCGAAGATCAGAACCCAATTGAGTCAGAAACTCCTTACGATCCGCAATTTTACAAGTGTGAAACAGAAACAGCCGAGGGAGAGGAAGCTGAGAGGGGATCAAAGAGTGAACCCGTCGAAGCTTCTCTCAACCAGATTATTTTTTATGTAACAGATCCAAAAATTACAAATGCTTCTGAAATTCTCAACGCATTGATTCTAACAATCCAATCTATCACATCTTCCCGAGTCTTCTTCTTGAAGATTCGTGACAGAATCCGCCAAACACTCTCAACATTGGAATCATTGCCGAAAGACGGAAAAGATAAATCCAACATCTCAATTGCGGAGCGCTGCGTCCAACTTTCCATCCGTTTGTTCAAGGCATGGCTCAAAGCTGCATTAGATGATCTCGAACCTCAAATTCTCGACATGGCTCATCAATTCGTTGAATCAGAGCTCATGGATAAGTACTCCACACACGTTTCTAATATCTTCGAGCGCAGAACACAGTCGTTGTTAATTCCATCGAATAAAGGCCCAGCGAAGCCTCCGCCAGTCGATATTGGTAACTGTTCCAATCTCTGGACGGGCAACTTCGACTTGTTCGAGCTCCCGATCTCAGAACTCGCCAGACAGCTCACTTTCTGGTCCTACACACGATACTACAACATCAAGCGTGTGGAGCTTCTCGATGGCGCCTGGGAAAAGGCGCGTCTCAAGTATCGTGCGCCGAACGTCCTCGCACTCACAGAGCACTACAACAAGTTGACAAACTGGGTAACATATACTATTCTTTCTGAAGGTAACTTCAAGCGCCGCATTGATAAGATGGTGAAGATCATCCAGCTGATGAAGGCCCTCTTCGATGATAACAACTTCCTCGATGGTATGGGCATTCTCGGTGGTTTAGACTCCAACGCCATCTTCCGCTTGAAGTACCACTTCTCACAGATCCCGCAGAGCAACCGCGAGTACCTCGAGAAGATGAAAACACAGTGTTCACCAGACAAGGGCTTCCTTTTACTCAGAAAGATGCAGGATGAAGCCGTTCTTGATGGTAAAGCCGCGCTTCCATATCTCGGTGCTCTTCTTGCTGACTTGTTCAAGTACGAAGAAAACGTTCAGTTGTGGGTCAACGGACTCATCAACTGCAGGAAGATCAAGGGCTTATATAACTTCATCTCCAAGATCATGGAGTTCAAGAGAACAACATACTTCTACTTGTCTATCGACCAAGTCCAGGAGAAGATCGAGAAGATGGAGAACTATGATTCGGAACTTTTGTTCGAAATGTCATTCGATGTTGAGAAAGAGAACGCAGTCAGCCAGTTTGACTGCAAGGATATCCCAACAACGGCTGCGAAGTAAGTATTTAATGTAATGTTAAAAAAAGAGGATTGATTATTTGTTAATATATTTTGCATGTTTTCCATCAAAAAAGATTAATGAAAAAAAAGATATATATTTTTAATGAGATTATATGTGTTGCTTTTATTATGTTATTTAAAGTTCCTTAGACATTTCTTGGTTATCAACAGTTTTTTCCGTGGTTGTTTGATTGCCTTTAGAAGCAGCAACCTGTGCTAACAATTCTTCTCTGTCTGTCCACTTTGGACCGCCAGACAAAAATCTATCTATGTGAAGCTTGAGTCCGTCAAGATCCTCAGCGTACATCGCTCTATCAAGCTTTGTGTGGAAGACCCAGAAGCCGTCTGTCATCTCTGGGAATGGACATGTTTCACCACATGAAATGAACTTAAATGGTTCTGTGACATAGTTCTCAGAGAGCTTGATGTAATCCTCTGTTCTATTAGACTTTGCCTGGATGACGCAGTACTTCTTCTTCTTGCATGTTGCCTTCCAGACCCCTTCATCAGTGACATAATCTGATGGCTTCGGCTTCGGTGTTGGCGGTGGCCTTGGACGTGCAAGCTCTGGGTATTCATTCTTGATCGCGTAGAAGATGTCGAGGAATGTCTTATTGCCTTGATAAGTCTTGAATGTTTGATTATGAAGGAAACCGATCGATGGGACTTCAGTCACATTGAATTCCTTCGTGATATTCTCGTCGTTGCAAAATCCGATGCGGAGATATGTTTCATTGTAAACAGCGGAGATCGCATTCCACATTATTGGTGAATACTTCTTTTGTGAGAAAAGAATTGCTGCGCTGTCGACTTCATAGCCCTCCTTTCCTGGGACCCAGTATTCATCGACTGGTTCCGCGAGTCTGGGGATGAAACGATCTGAAAATTGCACTAATTTCTTTCCTGTAATCTCCTTTTGATCGTAAAGGCGTGAACCACCTGGATAGAAGATCATAAATGTTGGATATGAGGAAATTTTCAAATCATTAACGACATGTGTGTTATTTCTAACGTTTGCGCGTGCAAACTGAAGCATTCCGTAGCTCGTTTCAGCAGCTTCCACGAACGCGAGAGCTGCCTTCTTGCATTCAGGAGAATTGTTCTTATAAAACATAACTAAGATGGTGGAAGTGTTTTTGCGGTGCTTGACGTATTTATCGAAAGTGTAGTCGTTGAGCTCGTCGATGATGTCGACGGCGTGGGAAAGAGATAAAGCGGTGAAGAGAATTAACATCAAAATAAATTATGCGGCCAAACAAATTCTGTGGTTCAAAACAAGTCGCAGAAAATGAAAATTTGGAATCCATTCCCTGCTAGCGACCTGGATAAACAAACTTGCGCTTTTAAAATTTTTTGATCGAAACATCAATTTTTTTGACGTCATTCATTATAATTTCTGTTTTATTTCTATTTTTATGTGAATTTTGCAAAAATCCAAATCTAAAAAGTGTCAATATCCCAAAAGTGACCATTTCACAAGAAAAGTAACTTGATTTGAAAAGTTTACAAAATAACCTTTATCGATTCCCTGAAAAATCATCCAATGATTTATAATTTTTGACATTCAAATATTCCCGAGCTATTTGAGGATACTACATATGTTATTTTAATATCTTTCAACATTGGTTTTAAATTATGCAGCATAATGAATTGGAGATGATCCATTAACATTTTTTACTTGAAATATGATTATTAGTAACTTCTTGAAGGCTCATCTCTGTATTAAAATGGATGACTGCTATTCATTATTGAGAAAAGTTGATGCAATGCGTTTTCAAAATGATTCCATAAATGAAGTCACATTTTTTGTGTTACCCCCTAATTTTAGTATCAACCCCTAATAAAGCAAAAATTTTAATTTGAAAG
This sequence comes from Trichomonas tenax, assembly GCA_023091735.1. Taxonomy (NCBI): domain Eukaryota; phylum Parabasalia; order Trichomonadida; family Trichomonadidae; genus Trichomonas; species Trichomonas tenax. The sequence continues at coordinate 67,142 of JALKBU010000040.1, forward strand.
ACTATGGTCGGATTTTAAAAAATAATTATGAAGCATCTTGGAACGAATCCAAAATGGATTGACGTGTCAGGAACGATATCATTCCCTGACGAAATCGTTGAGTCGTACAACGAGATCCTAAAGAACGGAAAAGACTCTATCGAAAAGGACTTTGCTATGAAAATTCAGACAGGAAATTACTTAGTGACTCCTATGGTTGTTCAGCCACGTGGACTCATGAACAGGGGCCTCATGTGCTTCGCGAACGCTTCAATTCAGCTGTTGTTCGCATCCCCTCCCTTTGTAAGTTTCGCAAATTTCATGAAAACATTTTATCCTTTGTTTTCGAACAAACAACGTGAAGTTATATCATCATGGACTGCTTTATATAAGTTCTTGAACAATTTCAAGTTCTCAGATGCAGCATCTTCGGATGGTCAGTACACATCTCTCAAATCTCTCGATTTGATCGGAAAAGCTTCAGCAACGAACATGGATGTACTTAATGAAGTGTTTGGGCGCTTCAGTGCAAAGAGAAAACCAAAGCAGCAAGAAGACGCATCAGAGTTTTTGTCGTATTTCCTCAACAAACTTCATGATGAACTTTCAGCGCTTATTGAGCTTTATCCAGTTCCAGAGTCCACAGATCCAAACAACTGGAAGACTGTTATTGGAGGAAAGCTTCAGGAAATCGTAGACACACAAGGAAAGTTATCACCTCTTTCAAGAATTTTCGCGACATTCATTAGATCAGAAACACTCGATAATCATAAAATGAGAAGTGTCAACGCAGAAGTCTGCTTAGTTCTTCAGCTTTCTATCTATAACATTAAGACACTGAACCAAGCAATCAGAAAGTACTTAGAAGAAGAACAAATCACAGACACAATTTCGAAGCGTAATGTTATTACATCATTACCGATGTCTTTGATTATTGGTCTCACGAGATTCGGCTACAATGAGTATGGAATGACAAAACTCACCGGAATCGTTGAATATCCTGAAGTTCTCAAGCTTGAAGCTGGCGGAGAAAAAGTTCAGTACCAGTTGAGTGCTGTCGTTGTTCATATTGGTCCAAATCCTGATGCTGGACACTATATTTGCATCGCAAGAAGATTCGATAGACAATGGATGAAGTTCGATGATGATAAAGTTTCAGAACTTCTTGATGAAGCACATCTTGGCTTGCAGGCATATATGCTCCTTTATAATAGAATTACTTCTGAATAAAAAAAATGTCTTGTATGGATTTTATAAAATAAACAAATTTAATAAATATAAACACATAAAATATATAGAATTATTCCTTATACAATGGGAATAATTTCGTTGGAACTAAAGCAACAACAGAGTTGATTTCGCACAAAGCAATTGTATCACCTGCCGGTGACCACATCGCCTCGAAAACACCACCGGGAATCATCGAGTTCTCTTCCGCAGTTTCGTATTCGCCAATCTGCGCAGTATCATCGGACCTGAAGATGCCGAGCTTGGAGTCTTTTCCACCAACAACAAAGAACTTTCCTTTCGGAGAGAATGAGATGGAGAAGACATCTTGCTTCCAGTCAATGACAGCGACACAAGAACGTGTGGACACATCCCAGACACGAACTCTGTGGTCAAATGCACAGCTCGCCAATCTTTCTGTTTGTGGTATCCATTTAATCGTGTACACCTCACGCTCGTGGCCTTTGAAAATGATGTGCTGAAAACCATTCTCGAAAGGCTTCCACACTCTTACTGTCCCATCGTCAGAGCCAGAAGCGAGATATTTCTTGCTGTCATCCCACGCGATCTTGTTGACTTCTTTCTCGTGACCCGTGAGTGTAACTAATGGCCTGGACTGGCCCACCTTGCACATGATAATCGTCTGATCACCGGAACACGAAGCAAATGTCTGACTATCGTACCAATCGACATCGAGCGCGCATTTTTTGTGGTATTGGAAAATTTGCCGCTGCTGGCCTCTAGCGACATCCCACACGACAACCTTTGTATCGTGCGAACACGTCAGAAGATAATTGTCATCAGGACTGAACTGAATCGCGAATATTGAAGATTTATGGAATCCAAGAACAAATTTCAATGCTCCTTTGTTTGTCCATAGTCTCACTGTTCCATCGTAACATCCTGTTGCTAATAATGTTGCTGTTGAGTTCCAAGCGAGTGCTAAAACACCTTTTTCTTTTCTATCTTGTTGAAGTGCGTGATCAAGCAATATAGGATGATCAAACTGTTGGTTATGACATTCCCATATGATTGCAGTAGCGTCGTTGCTCGCACTCGCGAAAGATTTTCCATCTGATGTCCAAGCGCCGCAAATAACTTCTTTAAGGTGTTTTTTGTACAATATCGCTTGGTAACATCTGAGCTGTGTAACTTCAGCCTTTTCAGGCTGTGGCGGCGCTTGCATGGGCTGTTGCATAGGTGGAGGAGGCGGTGGAGGCTGAACAGGCTGGTGATTGACGGATTTAGCCTTTGGCGCAGGTTTATGATGCTGAACAGGTTCCTGCTGATGAGCAGACTCAAATAACGAATTTATAATTTGCTCTGGTGTTTGTTCGTTCTTCGCTCTCATGTTTATCGCCTTCTCCAGTTGCATGTAGAGCATTCCTTTCTGTAGAATCGTTATAAGAGCATGCGGAGGAACTTCGATGTTTAAATGTTCAACCATAGCTTCGTTTCGAAAGATGTATGCCGTGTGTGAAAAACTGGACTCCTGCAGATGATGCACGATGAGGATATTGACATCCTCAGCAGTGATATTCATCGATACTGCACTTTTTTGTCACATTTTTAATTTTTTATATAGATGAGTTTTATACTTTGATATGAAATTGAGCAAAATCATCACTATTTTCAAATTTTCAAATTTCATCATAGTGATGCTAAATATCCAAGATTTCGGAGTATTATTGAATTGATTTTAATTTTTCAATATTCATTACAGAAAGTGATATATAAGAAGATTTTATATTGACCCATTATTTTAGTGCTAATACGTATTGAATAATACAAATATATATAGAAAATGATAAATTAAATTATGATATTGATACATAAAATATGATTTTTAATTATTTAAATCAGTTTTAATTATATAGTGTGATATAGAAATTTCACTTTATCAATTACAAGCATTGGAATCCATCGATGAAAAAGTTTTCACCAAAAATATTTTTTGACAAATTGAATTTTACGTGTCAAAAATCACATTACATAACATTTAAAAAATTTGAAAAGTTTACAACAATCCTTAATTTCCAAATAATTAAAATTTATGTAATTTCACATTATCAAGAGATGAATATTTTGACAAAATTATTTTTACATGCCAAAATTATTGGCAGACAATCAATTTACATAACAAATTTTTAGATTCGTCCAAAATCATGTAATTCGGCACAGGCAGATAATGTAAGCAAATGCAAAGGACAAAAAACTGAATCTCAAATTTAAGTCTTCAAACCGCAAAATTTCAGTCGAATTTACGGTTATTTTTTAAACATTCTTTTTTCGCATGACCACACTCGATGTTGACATTCTCCACCCATCCGTTGAGCAGGAGGCCCACGCAAACAAAAAGATGACACTCGTTCCAAATCCACGCTCCGAGTTCCTCTCACTCCGCTGCCCATCCTGTACAGCCCTCACAACAGCATTCTCACACTCCAATGTCGCTGTTTTCTGCAAGAACTGCCAGACACCACTTGCAACACCAACAGGCGGCCGCATTCAGCTCGCTGAACGGGTCGAAATCCGCCCACGTGTCAACGCATAAATATTTATATTAAATATAGTTCTTGATAGATAGCTTGAATAAAAATGTTTAATTGTAAATTACTGTTTTTGAACTCATTGTTATTCTCTCGTCTTATATCATAAATTGGTTCCAGATATTATTGATTTTACTCACCAACAACCTTTTTGTTGTATTTTAAAAGAAGTGTATATTAACTTTTACTTAGAGTTGTTGCCTTTTTATTTGATTTATTTATTTGCAATTTTTTAATTTTGATTTTCATTGCCTTGGCTTTGGGTGCTATATATAAAACTTCGAGTACATATGAAAGTACATATTCAGAATGGCTTAACACGATCATTATTCATGAATAATATATCGATTTTAAAATCTTATGCTATGAATAGATATGATGAATGATGTAGATTTTAAATATAATGAAAATTTTGGATTTTGAAGAGTTGAACAATCTAAACGTAACACTTTAAAAGTGACAATTAGAATGGATTTATTTCATCAAAAGTTTGATGTGTTAAAATCTATTATTGAGACAGAAGGCTCATTTGACGTCAAAAGGGCGACAAGTCTCATTGCTGACCTGAAAATCGCGCTCATTGACGCTCCTTATCTGACCAATCAAGAATCTAACCTCAATTTAACAGAAAGAGTTAACTTTAGAACATTGCTCGAGTACGATGCAATCGTGAGCATCAAAACACGTGCAATTCCCGACTTTTCGAGAGCAATGACACAATTAAGATTATATTATTTCAATTCCCCAGATTTACCGATATCAGAAAGAATGCCACTTCTCGTGTCAATCAATCTCATCCATTTACTTTCGATCAATGAATTATCAGAATTTCAAATAGAATATCAGCACGCGAAAGATATTATCAAAGACAACAAATATCTGTCTTACGTTTCCAATGTTTACCGCTTGTTAGCAGATAACTCATTCTCGGGTTTATTCAGTTTAATCGCTTCTCCACCTTCAGAACTCTTTAACCACTTCACAACAGACTTGCTTAACAACACAAGAAACAACCACGAAGACTCTATAGAGAAATCATATGAAAAATTGCACATTAACGAAATTCAAAAACTCTTACACTTCAATTCTATCGAAGATGCACAAATATTCGCCGCTAAAAGAGGCTGGAAGTTTGATGAGAATGGATTTGTGACATTCTTTGTTCGTAATGGGGAAGCAAAACCCAAATTAACAGAGAAATCTGTCGAGAGATTTGTTGATTTAGCCATCCAAATATCCTCATTCGCATAACTTATTTTTATATATATATTTTTTTTTTTGTAAACTAAGATAATATCTTAATACTTTGTCTGTTTAAGAATGACTTTCATACTGTTTTAACATAGAAGTTATTTGCTGATAATACAGCTTTAATTATTGAACTATTAATTGTAATATTGCCTACACATCAACAAATAAATAAATGGTATCTGTATCAAATAATTCACCAATGAAGATTTGGTTGAATTTAGCAGGAGTGGTGTAATAACTAGAAAATGCTCCATTTCCAATATGTGTAGTTGGTTCGAAATATAAATATCCTATTTGAGAATAACGAAATGCAAGTTCACCTATTGATACATTTCCATAACAATAAAATTCGTCAACATTCAAATAACAGAAAGACGACCTTCCAATTGTTTTTATTCGATTGGATATATTAACTTTCTTGAGCTTTTGACAATTTGCAAAACAAGATGGATCAAGAGAACACTCAAAGAACTGACTATTAGGCCTATCGCCGTATTCAGTGATTAGCTGATACTCGCTATGAAATCGCGATAAGAAAAAAGTTACTCATCATCAAAATCCATTTGTAATTTTGCCATGGCATTTGACAGACAGACCTTTTAAATAATTGCCCAATGCCCATAGCGTGGATTTGTGAAGAATGCTCTCTAGCTAATGATATAGTATTACATAATTTTTGATTTTTATGCTTTGCGATTCTTGAAGATACTCATTAACAACTATTTGATGATGAATAAAATTAACAAAGTTTAAGTAAATAAAAACTAATGAACAAAACGCAAAATAAAGTTTCTTTTCCAAAAAGAAATTAGTACTCATCGCCATAAGGATTTGTGCTTGGAACGACAACAGGACCAGTATCCTCACTGTTGCGATAGCTTGAGGAATACTCGATTTCATCATTTGGCGCCAGTTTGGAGGGAGGGGAAGTGGGCGCTTGCATGATATCAGGTGTTGATGGCTCTGGTGGCGAATATTGTTCGGTTTTCTTGTGTCTCAAAGTGTCTGGAATCTGGTTTGCGTAGTAATTGTCTGTGCTTTGAAGAGGCTCACCCTCATCCAGTGCACTGCTTCTGCGGTGGGTTTGAATGACACCAATGCTTCTGAAGTACTCGAAGATTTGCGCGATGTGCTTCATGTCTTTGCCTGGATCCTCGATATCAACACCACCTTCACCATCAGCTTTGTACCTTCCATTCCTTTCAGTGTCATCAATGGCAATTGTCCTTGATGTGTTAATTTCTGTGACGTGCGACAATAAACCAAATATGTCATCGAATACAATAGACAAACCGAATATATGGCTGATAATGAACACAACATTGCCGAATTTGCTGTTCAAGAATGACATAAACCATGATTTATTGCCAATAATCATGGTTTGTGCCAAATTTCCAACTTGATTTCTTATTTTCAAGTTGCAATATTTTTCATTAAAGTTTGTGCCGAAGTAGCGAAGCTGAACAAACTTCAATCCATCAACATAAACGTTGATTTTATTTTGCAATTCTTCATCAACATTAAAAGTGTGTTTGAACTTGAAAATCAATATAGAACCCTTTTTGTAGTCGGTTATTTGTGCTGATAACGGTGTCCATGAACCATAAGGGACATATAAATAACATCCTTTCTTTAACAGGTAATAGTTGCGAATAAAGATCTTCGGCGGTCCATAGGCAGCTTCTTTCAACACATCTTCGACGAATGTGTCAGGATGATCAACATTACTTGTATTGACGACTTGGAACTTTGTTTCCTGCGCCAACTTATTCTTTGCTGTGTAGTAATAATCGAACATCATGCGTCTGTACTTAGTTACGGGTGTTAAATGTGTTTTATTCGTTCTTCTGTAGAAAAACCAATAATTCATGATGATCGAAATAGGCATCAAAATTCCGGCAAAAATGATATTGAATCCGGGTGAATTCTCGGCGTGTCTGATATAACAGAAAAATGAAATAAAAGTATACGAGAAATAAACGTTTTGTATATATGTCACTATCGTTCCAGTAAGCGGGTGATGGAGTTTTCGGATTGCAATTAAGTGAAATAGAGTAATTGGAAAAAGCATCGCAGCGAAAAAGATGATTGCGCCGTAATTTCGACGCCCACAGAGCGGAATACCTTTGACGTAGAGGGATTCTCGTTGTGAGAAATACGAATATTGATAATATGATATGTTTTCGAACACTTTTTTTTCTCGAAATAAATAATTGGCATTTTCATGTATATTTGGCTGGAGCTTGCATCCGGTCAAATATACATGAAAATGCCATTCGTCATCACTTCTAAAATTGAAATGATAATTTTATTGCAATTTTTCGACCAAATTTCAATAGAAATAAATATTCGTATTGTTAAGCATTCAATTTCTGAACAAAATAGTCTATGTAAAAATGCTCACTTTTTCAATATATAATCTGTATTTAATAGCTTATTCTTTAATTCAGACAAAATTAGAAAGACTATTTTTATTTCACATTTTTGACAACATCAAAATTTAAAATGCAGGCCACGAATATTAACGCTATTTTCGCATCAGCAATGCAAAGAGCCCCACATTCTCCTTATATACAGGTTTAGACATCACCTAACTTTCTATCGTTATGCCATTTTGCACATACAAAAATTGAATTCTTAACAAGCAACACATTTTGAACAGTTTACAAAAAGTAACTTTTCTAAAATGGTTCACTTTTGTATCAAGAATGGACATTTTCACCACACATAACACCCTTCGGGATGTCACTTTTCGATTTTTAAAATTTATTCTGATGGTCGTCTGTTATAATTGTGAGCATGTTAACTGTAAGGCTTTACCGACCTTGTAAAGGTGACTCAGCTGCAAACAACGGTGAAGCATACATAAATCTTTAAGGATTCACGTGCATTGTCATTAAAAGTTTTTGCTCGTCAGCAAAATCTTGCTTTTCTATTCATTATTAACTGTTTTATCAATGTTTTTAATTGACATCATCGTATTAAAATATTTTAGGCCAAAACCGTATATTATATTTTGATTAAAATATATCTATTGATTTGATCAATTTTAGGATAACAATATTAACAAACTTCTCAAATATCAACTCTTTTTAAAACATTTTTGTCAAATATTAAAGTATTTCGAATTCATATGAAATTTTCATTATTGTTTCTTCAGATAGGAAAGAACCGATAAGCTGCTATAAGGCTATGAATTAGGTAAGTGATAACTTATAAAAATATGATTTTTGATATACAAACACTTTTTAATACATATTACGCTTGCTCTGGATACTGATAATAAATATAAACTGGACTTGGATGATAGTATACTGCTTGTGGTGGTAAAACAGGAGGAATATCTTGTTGTTTCGCAACTCTTCGCTTATGGAAGTAAACAACAGTGAAGACAATTGCTGCAACTGCGAAAACATTGACAAATAAGTAAACCCAATTGGACAGCTCTTCAAAAACAACTAAAAGTCCGGTATCTTCGAAAGATGGTTGATATTTTTTAGCAAGAGGTTTGGGTTTCGATGATGCAACAGTGTTAGAGTTTGTGATTGAAACGAATGGAGATGTCGAATCAGCAGTAATCGCTGCTTGATATACGTTTGTGAATTGTTTATCGCTATTGGATGAGGCTTTGATCTGCAGGTATGATCTATCTGTGAAGTTCTGGAGCTTTACATGGTAAAGGAATAATTCACTCTTCTTGTTATGCTTGTTCTTGCTGAGAACTTTCTTATTCTTTTTCTGTCCATAGAAATTGATTGTTCTCTGTTCTGGTTTAACATCAGATTCGAAAACATAGCTGATTGGCTTCTGGGAGCCATCGAATATGCAAAATGTGCTTGAAGATCTGATCGAATACCTGCGAGAAAGTGACAAATCTAAATCGGTAGAATTAGAGAATATCACGTCGTCGCACAAAGGACTGACGTATATCAAGCATTTCAGTTTCGATTTATTCTTTGGTTTAATTATAAGGGAGAAGTTACCTCTACGAGTGAATCCGTATTCTATTTCAATAGCCTTACGAGACATGTTGGGTAATTGTAGTTCGAAATCAAAGTTATTAGCGTTCTTAACGAAAATCGAAGATTGACTTCCAGAGAAATGCAAAGTTATCTCTTTGGAGACTTTCTTGAACACTGTGTAAGCGCCGAATTCCGAAAAGTTGTACTGTTTGTTAACAGATAGTAAAGATAAGAAGTTGAACATTTAAAATTTTTTAGCGATCATTTTTGAGAAGTACGCAATTTTACATTTAAAAAGAGAAAACCTTAATCAACCAAAATTTTCCATTTTTAAGACATTACACATCATGAAATTACATATTATCACATTTATTTTGAAATATAATAATTATTATCAATTTTTTACTATCTATCAAAAAATTAACAGCTCTCACAAAAAATCAATGTAGATGATCGTTATGTTTTAGGTTTAATAGATTGTGTGTATTAAAATTGTCGATAAAGTTAAATCCAATCGGAACCTTATCCTCTCAATTTTCATATATATATGTTTCGTTTATACATTGCTTGCAATGAATTATTTTATAAATTCTTTTTGTATACAATTTTTCGAGTTTTTATTTCAGTGAATGAGTCCCTGTACCATAATATTTCTAAACTTCGAACAATTAGAGCACTTTCTGTTTTTTTAAATCGCACAATTTTATTAGAACGAGCGTTTTTGTCTTTGTCAGTATATTTGCGTTCATGCAGTCTGTTGAATGGGTGACTCCCATTGTCTTTAACTACTTCAATTTTAAATATTATCACCAACTTGGATTGGCTTCTAACTCTTAGCCATATAAAAGATCTATGGTATATATGCTATATCATTGATTCTTTCATGTATTTTTCGAGGTTATTGATAAATAAGCTTTCTTGTTCAGAACATCATTCAAGATACTTTATTGATGGTATTTCATTTATTGCTTTAACATATTTCTCTAATCTTTTATGTTATTTTTTTCAAACAAATGAAAATATGGATCTGAGCTCCTATGTATAGATAAGCCTTACTATTGATAGCATAAATGAGAACATTATTCAATTAATTTGAATATATTTTATTTTCATAAATGAAAAAAGTTTTGCTCTGCCGATAACACACACAAAGTCCGATTTTGGCACCAGAGAAATAGAATTTGGAAAACTGTGCTTCATTTCTTGGTTATTTTTGACACACTTTGATATTGGTCGTAATTTTTATTAACGACAGAGATCGTTTTCTTTCAATGTTGTACTAGCCCATGGGTAGCATAGCCTAATTCCTATTTGATGATGAGTGTAAATTGAAAATTTAAATTAGTTGTATAATATTGATTTGAAAATTTATAAACAACAGAAAGATGTAACATGAAGATGAAAAGCTCCTCGAAGGAAATGAGCAATATTTTCTAATTTCCTGCGAATTGTTGTATTTTAGCTTTAACTTGTGGGATATCGGCACCTACAACAGTTGCGAGCTGCTGCACTTGTCCAGTATTTTGTTTCAAGAAAATTAATAGTGGAATCGAGCAAATTCCAAAATGCGGAACTAAATCTGAGCCTTCATCGATATTTGCTTTGAAGAAGGAAACTTTTGGAAATTCTTTCGCTAAATTCGGGAAAACTTCAAATAAATACTTGCATGTTGGGCACCACTCAGCATGGAATATCACAACGATAAGTCCATTGCTGTTTGAAATTGCATTACTCAGTTCCTCGTAATTACCATTAAAATCGTTCAAGTTCGAAGCCATTAAAAAAGTAATTAAATCCCTCTTAAAAATTGTCACACCCTTAAATAACAAAAATAGACGAATATTTCTTTCTTTTGATTTTTATAGCATCAGCATTTAAGAAATGATATCTATTCATATTGTCTTAATATCTTCTTAATATTTCATGATCTGGTGAAATGAGAATTGTGTTCGATACCGGTGCTTACAATGTTTTGTCCTTTTTAAAACCATCGCGTTTTTCCTGTTTTCAATCCAAAATATGCGTTTTTAAGTTGAAATTACAAAAGAATGAAAGATCGAAAGACTATATTTCATATTATTCTGCTGAAATTCTATTTTATCTTTAACGGGGTATCTAACTGTAATCGAACATTATGAAGGTTTATTTTTATATAATATAACGCTCATTCCTTGCTGGATAGAATACAGTACATGAGTGTATTGTAGCGTACGGAAATCCTGCCCCAAAAAGTATCAGGAAAAGTGACTGTTTGAAAAGTGCTTTTGTCAGGTTTTACAAGCTAGCACACTTCAAACTTTGAAACAATTTCATCGCAAGGAGTGACTGACTGCGTAGGATATAACACGAGTTCAATGCAGTCAGTCACTCTTTGTGATCAAATTTAAAAAGTTTAAATTCATCTCAATATCGAAAACGTTTTTTACGCTTTCATGGTTTTCTTGAGACAATTCTGTTATCAAGTGGCTTTACATGAACAATGTTGACCATTATGAGCAGAATTGCCTCAAGAAAACCATGAAATTTTGTTGATTCTTTTGGTTTGAGCAAAATCATCATGAAAAATGGATCACTGGATGGGATCTCTTACCAACCTTATGCATTGGGTTGTTTTTAATGATGATGTTGAACAATTTTGAAATCAACGAAATTTCATGGACTTAATTTTTGAGAATCCTATTTTTCTCGCTGCAATGCTGCTCATAAATGTATATGTATCCTTGATCACCTTTTGTGAACAGCATTGCAGCATGACAAATTCCAAATTGCATAATGTTTTTACAAGATCATCATGCAGAATGACTCACTCCATATGGCTGCAGTTCCCTCATATACAATGAGTCATTTTGCATGATTAATTTTTATTTTTCATTAATTTAGAAAAATTGTTTGAGTTTTTCAAAAATATGGATATCTGACTTCATCACACATATTGCATTAACTGAGTTCATGAGCTTGCTCGTTTCTTATATATGATTTAGTCAGATATCCATGTTTTATGAACAAATATAGTAGATATTTAACGAATTACCTATTTGTCAATATTTTGCACGAAAAATGCATATAGTGCACAGAAATATTAGATTCCATACATGCTTCGTGCATAATATTGACAAATAGGCGAGCTTTGTAATAATCGACTTTTATTTTGCTTTTTAGCTCAAATCATAGTACGGATCCATAATATGAGGCTGATCCATAATAGGCTTGCCTCACATAATGTAACTGTGCTATCATTTGAACTAAAATGCTAAACAAAATTGTGGATAATTTGGGAATCTGGACGTTTTCAAAATATTAAGATATACTGATGCTGCACTAACTCCCTATTTACTGGTAGTGGATGTAGAATCAGTATTTCCAAATAATTTAAATTTCAACTCTTTTTTCAAATAAATGCGAAAGGTATGTACTGCTCAACTATGTGGGATTACCTGCTTATAGGCATTAGCTGAAATCAATTTGCGAGCAAATAATTGACACATAAATTATTTACATGGCATTTTCATGTATTTACATGGCAGAAGGTATCACTTTCCCCGACACTTTTTGGGCAGGATTTCTGTACGATACACTTTATAATGCGGTTTGACCTGAAAATTATAAAAATCTACCTCATTATTTTACCGAACCCCTATATTAAAAATCCCCTTATTATTTTCAAATCGCCTTTTATTTAAACACTTCGAATATCCTTTATAACAATTTCTCTGGACACTGCAAACTATTGTGCATAACAAATTACTCATTTTTAGATTCAAAAAACCCCAAGCATTTACAGGGGGTGTTCAAACTTAATAGAAGGCGGTTTTTTGAATGTGGTTCATCAAAAAATTGACTAGTTCTACTATTATTTTTTTTTCGTCACTATTAGTTTTTCACACTCACTGTAAAAATCTTTTCAATAATGAGCTGCAATTTTGTAGATATATAGTGTAGCAAGTAGTAAAGAAATTTTCACATTTTTGTTAAATTAATAAGACTTGTGCATCAAAAATATGTTTAAAACCCTGTAATAACTTGCAAAGCCCTTATTATTTTGATAAGATTATCTGATTATGGGGAGGACCCTGCTATTTCTAATTTGAATAATATCCCCTGCAACTACCCAACAGACCCTGAAATTGGAGACCCTTAACAAATAACTTTTTGTAAACACTTTACAAATTAATCATGAAAGCATTTTAATTCCTATCAAACAGCAGAGTGTAAATAATGGATACAAAAAGTGACATATTTTTATTCAATTGATTCTCAAATGTTTTTCCTCGTGGCAGAGTGGCTGCCATGCAGGACGAGCTACCGCGGTGAGATATTTTCACGCTGCATACTCAATTCTTACTTAATATCTTTCTCCGGTGTTTCCTCGACGAGCGTTTATTTACATACGTCATCAAAATCAACAATCACGATAACAGACATTAACGATACCACAATGACACTTATCTCAGGCCAGTTCGCATCCTTCTTAGATAATAACATTAAAATTCAGTGTCAGGGCTGCACGTGCCCTTTATCTTTCTGGAATTATGATAGAATATATCCATTTACTTATTACGTCAATGATGCAGCTGGATCAGTGTTTTGAACTGCAAATAAAACGCTTGCGGAATCTTATTCTGTATTCTTCGATTTTGGTGAAAGCACAAAAATTCTCATTGACAGGATGAATCATTCAAGAGCAGGATTGACAGCGCGCTTTGATTATTATGACGAAAGTCAAGGCAAAATTTTAACAACAAAATTAAGACAAACAACGTTAGAAAGTTATTTGATTAAATCACCAGTTATCCTCGAAATAAGGGACTCGAAGTATGTTCCAATAGATATACGAATTATCGCAGGATCGTCTTTTTGGCTCCATAAATATTATCCTAAAGGAATTTCAGCAGGAGGTGGGCATGTTTATAATGAGACAACATTTCTAGGTGAAAATTCATTATCGGCAGCTTTGAGTATTCCGCTAATCACAGAATTTAATTCTGTTTGGGATCATTTAGAATGGCTTTTTGTGGCTCTCTCAGCAATCACATTCGTTTCCACAATAATCATAATATCGGTCCTTATATATGTTGGTGTTAAGCGTAAGAAAGAAGCTAAGTCAGAAGAACCAATGAAACTCGAAGACATTCCTAACGAACTATCTAAGTCAAGAATAAAGTGAGTGGAATTCATAAATATTCCAGGATCGAAAGCTCAAAAGCCAGTATAATGATTTTTAATTAATATATTTTGTAGAATCACTCATATATTGCATATATTCGATTCATTAAGATTTATATGATTCTGCACACAAATTAACGATCATATCAAAAAATATTAATTCAATGATCAAATTAACATACCTATTGATGATATTTTGGTCTGGATTATCGTTGCTTGTTTCCCAATAGCGTATTTTGCGTTATTTCCATATTTATATTTTCTAGAGTATTTATTTTTTTGTTGTAAATACTTTTGTTTGTATGAAATTGAAGAAGTGTTAAAGAATATTTGTTAGCAAAACAGTAAAACTAAGAGTTAATTATATATAAAACAAATTAATCCTCTTCTTCCTCTTCCTCGTCATCATCAGGGTTCAGAATATTATCTGCCGCATTTTGTAAAGCGTGTCTAACCGCATTGACAACTTTATGCGCTTCATAAACAGATGAAGTTTTAAAGTTTGAACTAACAACATCCGTGATATCATTGGCCATATAAGAGACCACAGATTTCAACTGTGCCGCGATTTTTTGTTTCATTTTTTCAACTTCTGCATTTCCTCCAGCTTTAACAAGTGCTGAGTCCTGAGAAACTGCTTTGATCTTTGATATGAGATCAGATTTCTGAGATTCGTACTCTTTCACAGTGTTCTTCAGTCCATCGATCTCTGACAAAAGATTTTTATTTGCTTTTTCGAACTCTTTGTTCATTTGTTCTTTTAATTTAACGATTTGATCATCAATCTCTTTGTCAATAGATTGCACTTGTTTCTGCAGCCTTTCTTCAAATTGTTTAATATATTGAATATCTGAAAGACAGGATTCATAGCGTGCTTGAAATGCAGCTAATTCCTCAAGCTTGGCTACAATTGCATCTGAATATGGATTTGATTCAATTGCTTGTTGTGAATTTATTTTATTCTGTAAATCTTGCAGTTTTCGATCTTTTCTTTCTGAATTCTGGATTAAATCAGCCAATTTGTTCAATGTATCGTTGGAATTATAAAGATTTTGATGTAATTTTGGTGAATTTGAAGGAATTTTATTAATTTGGCATAAAATTGCATCAAATTTTCCATCAAATGCATTCATGACATCTGTTATAGTTGTATTGTCGGGGATAATTATTTCTTCTACTTCTTCTTCTGATTCTTGAATTTGTTGTGGTATTTCTTGTTTTGGTTCTATCTTTACTGCATTTACCTCAACTGGCGCCGGTTTCGGTATCACAGGTTGAATCTGAGGAGTGGCATTAATTTGATTTACGTTAGTTTTCACTTTTGGAGCCGGTTTCGGTATCACAGGAAGAGTATTTGGCTTCTCAGGTTGTTTCGGTTTTTCTTTTGGCTTTTTTGCAAAAATTGAGCCACCTTCGTCGGCAAACAAATCAGACATTTTAATGCAGACACGCCTGTAAGATTTTAAAAAATGTTTTCTTTTTCATATATAATACATTCAATGCCTAAAGCATTTAAATATTTGGTTTTAATTGCTATGATAACAAAATAATATAATTAACAGTGTAGGTGTCAGACGCCCGACCGGATTTTGCTAACCGCACTGTCAGATTGGAAAAAATCATCTTATAGCTACAACGAAAACTTAAATGTGAAAAAAGGTTGGTTGAGCTGGACATTATTTTTAGAATGACTGATATTTATGTAGGTATTGAGTTCGAATGAAATTTTGCGCATTTTTTTTCTTTTTGAAATAAAAAGTGTTTTTTTGAAGATATAAACATAATACATAATTAAATAATGCGTGTTTGGGTATCGCTGTGATGCATGTAGTTCTGTTATGATATGATAAGAATGAATATTAAAGGATGAAAAAATGATTTGATTCAACAATGGGTCCTCCATGATAATTTTTCTTGACATTCAAGGTATAGCTCTAGAATGTTGTGCCCATAATAAGGATAAATATTATAGCTTAGAATGTAAATACCCAGATTTCCCTCACTCTTACCAACTTTACATGGACCCTGCTTAATTTGAAAGGTTTATATGGGTTTATATTTTTTGATGCAATCCTTTCTTCAAAGTCGGATCTTGGAGAAACCATCTCAGAATATTCTGAAATATATCATCTTTCCCTCAAATACATCAACAAACGTCTTTTTTTGCAAGCGATTTCCCGAAACAAGCATTTCGTATATGTAAAGTGCCTATTTAAACACCGAAACTTCATGTGTTGTATGCGATGTGTATTTATCGAGAATAAGTACATATGGTTCGTTATTCGACCATTCTTTGAGCAAATCTAGGTATTTCACCATATTTTCGGTGCTTGTGTTCACGCCTTTCGAGTGATCAACAATATATCGACCTCTAAACTGTGAGCTTATGTCACTGAACTGTCTGTGGCACAATGTTGTTGTTCCGGTTGCGAGAAAGATTGGCGTCATCTTTTTACCGGCCAGATTTACAGTTGCAATAGCCGTGAACTTTTGTTTTATGTCATGTGGAATTGCAGCCACTTCTTCGGCACCAACTTCAGCTAAAACTTCTCCTTTTGCATATATAAAATTCCAAGGCATCTCGTCCATATTGTAGATTTTGTCGGGAGGAAAGGTTTCGAGTGCTTCGTTAATCTCGCTAACGAATTGATTAACATCTTCTAAGTTTATTTTACTTCTTTTTATTCCATGTATGACGCAGAAAGAGAGCTTGTTTCTCGAGCAGAAGTTGTCGAGAAAATGATATGAGAATGGTTTTGCTGCTGTTAGTTCCCTTTGGGGATCGTATTGCAACCAAAAATTCAACAAAATTCCAAGAAGATGTTTTCTTCTAACAGGAATTAAACGTTCAATATGCTGCACACGCAGAAATTCTTCAATGAATCTCTCTTGCTCGATAATAAAGATTCTGCTATATTGGCCAAATGTTGTTCCAGGTCTCTATGTATGATCTTTTTCCATGCTATGTGCCAATTTGCTAGTGTCCGAGCAGGTATTCCGCTCATACCTGTAAGAACTAGTAGACAATCCAAATTTTTATCGCCTTTTTTCGCCAAATTTTTTCCTTATCATCTTTTTTCCGCCAAATTTGGAGAAGCAGCCTTTTAGGCATTAAAGTATCAATATTATGACCAACAACTTATGCTGCAATGACCAGTGACTGATATGGAATCTGGCTCAATGCATAAATGCATTAGTTACAAAAAATTGGTTAATTAGCATTTGAGAATCTTTTTGAAAACATGATTGTTGATACTCCTATATGTATATCTTTATTATATGACCAATACTTATTATGATATTGATGTGATTAGAATGATAGCACAACATTTACTTATTTTGAATATTGTATTATTTAAAATTTGTGTTTTTTTTTATGTTTTGTCATGCCTATCACATATACTGCAGATGGGTGTTTTAATTGTTTCATGCCTCTGTTAGTGATATTGAATGTGTTCCATGTTGATGTGGTGTCAACAAAATTGACACTCTAAGGAGTCAATAATGTATGATTTTCTTGCTAATACAATGTATAATAACATTCAGATGGATCTTGCAAATTGATATATATATAGTTCATTGGTTAGATAGGTAAACAATTTTATTAAGGTTATTAAAAAAGTTTGTTGGTCAAACGGTTGTGATTTTTTGAAAGAAAATTTGTTGTCAATTTTTTTGCCATTAAGAATGTTTGTATTCAGTTTTCTCTGTCTTTTTGAACATAAACCATTCTGTTTTCATGTAGAAAACGTTCCCGGCAATGATCTTCCGCTGCGGTCAATGGAATTAAACATGAAACAAGAATCATCGAATCTTCAAATCGATTTTAGATTGAAGTATACAAACAAAAACAATGGTACACTTGTTGACACGAGGCTTGTTATGCCAATGGACACTGATATGGCTGTCAGCGACGTCTTTATGTCCGCGAATAACAAAGTTTTTATGTCTAGAGCTGAAGAAAGAACAACAGCCTCCGAAATTTACAAAGAAAAGAAGTTCGAAAATAAAACGGCTTTGTTAATTGAGCGCCAAAGCGATCGAATGATTATTAATTTGTGCTCAATTCCTTCTGGCTCCGATATAGAGATTACATTTTCAATCTATGCAACTCTCCAAACGATATTTGATCCACTTACCGAGCAATTTTTCAACAAAATCAACGTCCCACTTACATTATTCCCAAGATATACTCCAGCACAGACAATCGAAGCAGAACAAATTCCAAAGGATGTTATTGGACAAGCTACATATGATTTCAAACTGAAATGCGTATTACCGAAGAATTCAAGAATTGAATCGGAAATTGATGACTCTGCTATAGATGGAAATGTGATCACATTGACATCCATCCCTACAGCAGACTTTAACGTCAATGTTTATCATAAAGACAAAATCACATCGACCAAAGAAATTTTTGGACAATCACAAGTCATCAACTTCAAAGTTAATCCGATTTCATTGTTGAAGGGCTCCAAATCAAACGTCAAATCATTTGTATTCCTCCTTGATTGCTCTGGCTCAATGAATTTCGATGATAGAATCTCAAATGTTAAGAAAGCAATGCCTCTATTTTTGCATTCACTTCCACAAGGCTGTAAATTTGATATTGTTAAATTTGGCTCAGATCATTATTCATTTAACAACTACAACCTTCTCGATTACAATGATGAGTCACTTGAAAAAGCTGATGCGTTCTGCCGTCGAATCAGCGCAGATATGGGAGGAACAGAAATATTTGAACCTTTGTCGAAGATCATCCACGAAACGAAACCAGATGTTATTTTCGTCCTAACAGACGGAGCTGTTTCCAATATCCAACAGGTAACTGAACTTGCAAAGGGATCGAAATCACGCATCTTCTCAATGGGTGTAGGTGCTGGCGCAGATATGAATCTTGTTCGATCGATTGCAAGACTCACTGGCGGTGCATCTGAATTTGTAAGTAACTCAGGCACAATCAAGAGTGCTGTTATTCGTCTTTTGGATCACGCATGCAATCCAATAATGTCCAATCTCGTACTTGAATCTGACTGTGGTAAATTAATGCAGCCAGAACCATTTTCTATTCCACGCAATGTATTCTTCGAGCTGTTCTACATGGGTGAAAAGAAGGAATGCAAAGTTACAATCAAAGGCGAAACGACTGAAGGAGAAAAGAAGATTGAATTATCTTCATCAGATGCCGAGCTCCTTGACACAACAAAGTTCTTACACTCTATAGCCATCAATCAAGCAGCGAATGATGATATCATTGATAAGAACTTCACTGTACTTCATGCAAAGAAATTGAATTTGATGACAAAGCATACATCTCTCATTCTTTACGATGACTCAATAAAGCATGAAGGCATCATTTCCCACGCCGATGTCGATATTCCTGTAATGGAATTTGCAAAAGCGGGAAGAGTCCCAAGAATGATGAGAGCCATGCATCAGCCAATGCAAAGATTCGCAGCCGCTGTCCCTCAGGCCAACAGCTATATGGCAAGGGATGCACATGTGCTCAAATATTCTGTAGATGCGTCTGAGCTTGAAGATAATGAAGCAGCACCACCTCCTAATGATGAATCATTCTGTGAGAAGATTTCCCGTCATCAATCAGCATCAGGAAACTTCAAATCCCTGAAAGATTTAATCAAAGAAATGAAGTTTGTTGCTGATAAGGATGATGATCTCTTTACAGCGGCAATTATTGCTTACCTCAATAAGTTCTGCTCGTTTGATATGAAGCTTATTGCAAAGAAAGCAATGGCATATCTGGAGACTAAAGTCGGCGCTGAGGAGGCCCAGAAATTAGTCGGAAAAGCTGAGAAAATGATCAAAGAAGTGAAATAAAACAACGGGTTTTAATCTCTTAAATTAACCAATATTAATTATTTCCACATCTCTATTCCTCAATACTTAATAAGCATTTGATTTCCAAATGTTATTCACAAAGCATGCAATATGAAATCTTCATCAATAATTAACAATTCATTTACTTACAATATGTGTATCAAGCATATTGTTTTGAGAAATTGAAAAGAAACCAAACAATTAAACTTAGACAAAGCTATAGTTTGTAGGATGTACAGTCAATCGTTTATTGGATGTTATTCAAAGCGTTTATGTCAACGGGAACGAAAGAAATATTTTTGCCAAGTAAAATGTCAAAAAAGATTTACAAAGCAGATTTTAGAGTTTTGTGAGGAAATTTATGGGGATGGTCATAATTTTATTTGTAGAAATTGTTAGTTTCGGTCCATATAACAATGTGTTCACGTCCATTTCGATTTATCTAAGAAAAACATTTTTTCAAGCTAAGACAAAATAATCGATGTACGGAAATTCTTCTGTTCCAACAAGTGAAAGTTTGAAAATGTTATGCGAGATGTTCCCGGTAGTTGACCCGGAAGCTATACGATTGATGCTCGCTGAATGTGGAAGTTTTGAGCGTACTATGGACAGATTGCTGCAAGGTGATCGATCTGTGACTTGGAAATCGAATAAAGGTAGATCTCAGGGGCCAGATATACAACCACCGACACAGCAAAACCAATATTACGCGCAAAATTATAATAATAATCAGCCACATCCAGTAAATCATATGATGCAAAGATATAGCAATGAGTCTTACAATAGTAATTATAATCATCCAATGCAATCACCTGTTAGACGTCCAACATCAAATCCTCCTCCTTCTACTGATATTAGGTTGTTTTTGCCACCTGAGTTAAGATCTGGGATGAATACTGCGATATTTGGTTATTTAGACTCTGATCCAGTAAAAGGAGGAAAATTTATTAGAACTAAAACAAAAGAGAATATGAGTTTTCAGTCGAGTTCACCGTTTAGTGCTATGCCTATGGAAATAAATCCTAAAATATCTGGTATAGACTCTAAAAAATATCCTAATTGGAATTTTAACGATGATATGATTGCATGCAAACACTATATGACACCCTCTAAGAGTTTTGATTCTTTGAAAAACAAGAAACACTAAAATCATAACACAACTTTAATTAATAATTTATTTTTTTTTTTTGAGATATAATCATAGCTGATATGTGTTTGAACTCGAATTTAATCACGAATTCTTATTCTCAAATGTCTACGACTGTAACAATAATATCAAATCGAAATAATATTTCTAGAATTATAATATTAATAATATTAAACACAATAGACATTCAGCAAATTATTAATTTTGGGTTAAAAGCAATCAGAGGCAAAAATAGAATTTCGAATTCATGAATAGAATGAAATTTGAAAAAAAATTTTTGAAATATTATAATAAAATGCAAAACAAATTTCATCAATCATGGAGAACATGATTTGTTAATTTTAGCATATGAATCTTAATATCAATCGATTAGAAAACTAATTCATATATTCTTTAAAAATGGGAACAAAATTTAAGGATTGCAGGTAAAATAATAAGAATAATAATCAATATAAGTAAATAAGGAATATTTAAATTCAAATAGTTATATGTAGAAGCCTGTGTAGCTCAACCGGATAGAGCATAAGACTCTTAATCTTGGGGTTGCGGGTTCGAGTCCCGCCACTGGCTTTTTAGATGTTTTTTCCTTTCTCTTTTCCGTTTTTAGCTGACGACGAGACGCTCGCGCAGTCGGCGGTCAACATTTGCGGCGAATATAACATGAAAGAAATAATGCACATGAAACTCACGAACTTCATTAAGAACGCTCAAGCAGCGCCGGAATTATTGAACAGGAAAAGATAAGTTGCAATTCAAAATGAAACAGCAACCGTTCAACTGTATGCAAAGCAAGTTAAGAATGAGTTGACAAAACTCAACCAAATTAAATCCTGCCACGATATAATCGGAACACGGGCAAACAATTTCATTGACATACTCAACGAAAAACTACTGGAAATACCAAAAAGTACAGATCAAAGGACATGACTTTAGCAATCTTTTACAGACAATCGAGAAGATGGGCAAAATCACAAAAGCATTTCTCAAATCACAAAACGAAGACATACATGAAATGGAAAACAATTTCAAGCAACTTAATGATTGCCTCAAAGAATACGCTACAGAATTCACAAAAACAGGAAATTTCAAATATTTTGAAAAAATTGGCAAAATCACATTCGCGATGAAAAGTGGTTATGAGAACTCAGATCTTGAATTTTTCATGGATAACGATCCACCAGAGCACACTATCTCAAGCACAAACTCATCAAGTTCTTCAAGCTCTTCAGAATCAGAAGTTGAACAAATCAACAATGATCAAAACAGGAGTAACACCAATAGTATGAGCATCCAAGAAAGTCAAAATCGAAATCAATTAACTCAACCCTCACAGAGCAGAAGAAGCGACATTGAAAACAGCAGTCAAGCGATCGCCAACCATAGTGAAGCTCAAACTCCGTCGCAAAGTCAACAACAGCTAAATAACAATGATAATCATTCAGCAGATCAAAGCGAACAAAGCGAAGATCAAGAATCAGAAGTCGAAAACTCTGCATACGGAATATATGGACTCACTCTACATCAACTCAACCTACTGAAAGCGCTCTCAAGAAAACTCAGAACATGAAGGTCGACGGGTGATGTCTCAAACTGGGTCAGAGAAGTAGACAACAGAGTTAATTTCGAACTAGAGGGAGACCTAACAGAGGCACCTCTAGAGTGTGTGATGATGACTAAGCATAAATTCCCTCCAGCGGAATGTCTGGAATTAATATGCGGAAATCCAACGTGCAATCAGAGATTCAAGGAACACAGCCTTCGCGAACAGTATTGGAGAATGGCACACCAGCTGAACAAATCTCGTCACGCACCTGTTAAAGTGATCAATATAGCAGCATGGATTATGGAATACAGAGTTCGAACAACAAGAATAGATTTCAATGAAGCGCGAAGATAGCGAAATATACTTGAATTACCGGCATTTTGCCCCTTATGCAATTACGGAACAATAAAAGAGGAAGCATTTGTTCAGCAGCTTGCTGACAGGCACAATACCAGCGAACTTCCAAAAGACATGCCGAAGTTCTGGAAGATGTTAATAGTTAGCAGCGAACAAAATTTGATTAGCTTTAATAAGCTTACGAAGGAACAAGAAGGATTTGGATGCAGATACTGTGACTACTGGTCGAACAGCAGAAGATTCACCAGCTCACACATTAGTCACTCCCACAAGGAGCACCAACGTCCAGGTGAGAAAGAGCCAATCGGTTCGAGAATCAAATGCATCGCGCATCCAGCTTGTGATGAACCATCGGATAATGATGATGATGAAATCATCAACATCCAAAATGCTACTCAGTCAATAGAAGAAAACCAGAGTGAACAAGAAGAAGCAATTCATGAATCACTATCAGTCGAAGCTCAAGATGAACAGCGGAGAAAATCTGAACAGGATTGAGGGATCAGAGCATAAGAAGGTGCAACTGGTGAAGATCGAAGATCAGACTCCCACGGAGAGCAAAGACAAACAGAATCACAAAGAAGAGAAGAACAAGCAAGAGTATCTCAACAAAGTGAAACTGATCCTAATCATCAAACAAGAACACAAAGAAGTGGATCTGAAGATGTTCAAAGGACAGTAGCTCATGAAGATCAAAGACAACCACAAACATAAAGAAGAGAAGCTCAACAAAACCAAAGAAGAGATAATCAAGAAGTTGAAAGAAGAGAATCACAAAGAAGACAAGATCATAGAGAAGATGAAAGAAGAGACACCCAACCAGAACAGAGAACGGAAGATGACAGAAACATCAGGTTGAGACCAGAGTTATCGAGAAACGAATTCGAATACTTCCTCAACCTAGGAAGACAGAACAACTACACTGAAAGTCAAGTCGGAAAGCTCCACTTGAGAAGAAGAAACAAACTCATGGGAGTTAGCCAAAGCTACTGGAAAGATACCGCAGTCCCACTTCTGGAAAGAATACAGAACATCACAAGAGGCAATGACGAAGAGAAGTTCTATGTGTTCAATGGAGCAGTATCATATCTCATCTTGAAGCTCCTCAAGGCAATAACAGATACGATCAAACCAAGAAGAGGCAACAAGAGATCAAACAACAAAGGAAGATTGGAGTTGGCATGCTCCCCAAGGAACTTGGGCAAATCAGATGGCAAGACGAGGGATTGCCCATCCAGCCCACACATCAGAGGACACTTTCATCAACATGCGGAACAGCCCAAACCCACAAACAGCACTGTTAATGAAAGAATTCATAAGAAGAGAGAGGAACAAACGAGGCATCAATGCATCCAACGACTCATCATTCCTCGACTGGGAAACAACACCAGAAGGAGAACTGATGACCGGGAGATGTGGGACAGCATCACTTATCATCCTTGCCAAAGTAGCAGCAGCCAAGCTAAAAGCCAAAAATAGTCTACTGCGACAACAAAGCAGCACTCAAGATCCACGGTGAAACACCAATCTCAGACTCCAAAGCAGTCACAAAAATAATCATGAAATGTGAAAGTGAACATAGCATGAACAAAATATTTGAGCTCCTTGTTCATGGACACAGCTTCCTGAATCTCAAAGACAACAGAGACTGCAATGTTATCGTTGGAAACTATTCCAACAGAGTCAGCGACAAGGTCATCAAATTCGCACTAAGTGCAAGATGCAACGCGCTGTACAATGAATATCTTCATTCCCGCAAAGGCCTGCCACAGAATACAGGATCTAACTGCTCTTATTGCGGTAAAGGGAAAGAAGATTCGCTGAAGCATCGAATCAACTCTTGCCGCAATGCTTTCATACAAATGATGATTCGACACAATAAGATAGTCGATATCATTGCAAAGGAGGCTGTCCATGCTTTCGCGGGATACACAGTTAAGTTTAACTCAACTGTATCCATTCCAAACAAACCAGCAATCCAAGGCGAGTCAGCGAGACTCAAGCCCGACATCATCATCTACAACAAGTCAAAAATCTGGATAGTCGACATAACTTGCCCATACGACGACATATCAGATAATGGATAGACAAAGATGCAAAGCACATACGAAGATAAGATCAACAAGTATGCTGATCTTCGAAACCAATGCGAAATAAGGCTGAGGATGAAAGCATATCTCTTCCCAATAGTCATCAGCTCGCTTGGTGTCTTCTAGAAGAAATGTGGAAAGCATTTGATGAAGTTAATCGGAGCGAGGAAAGAAACATCGAAGAAGATGAAGTCGACAATCAGAAAAATGTCGATTTCGGCCATAACTTCATCATTCTGCATTTTAACAACATTCCAATCAGAGGAGAACACAATGAAGTTACTGATGAAAAAATCAGTAATCTCAGAAATGAAGAACAATAAATAATCCCACATACACCAAAAGTGCCAGCACAACACCGTTGCACCCCCTCAAACTTATCAATATGTTAATTCCAACATTTTAGATAATGTGCGAATAAACTTTTACTTGTCCCGCCACTGGCTTTTTTTGATTTTCTCTCAATTTTTAGGTAAATTTCAGAATTAAAAAGGTAACTGTTTTTATTTTTTGATAATAAAAATACCAATTTATTAAGATGCTAAATCCATTTTCATCATTAGAAAATTTTTATCTCCATTATTTAATGAAAGATGATTATTTTGTAAACTTTACATCAAATTGTCAAAAAATATTTTACATGTCAAATAAAACTTTTAATGTTTTAAAGCACAGTTTTGCATAGAGGATAAAGCAGAGCAATACCTCCAACAATATCCATTATCAAGAACAACATACATCCTGAAGGGTTTATAGAAACCTTCGCAAACGGATCAAACTCGTTCGGGAATCCTACAATCAAGAAGAAAGAAATCAGCCACCTCAAGGAACCTGCTATGATCATATATATGTTGTTTGTTTGATCATCAAATGCCGAGTCATCATAAACCTCCCTCCAGAGTGCAGACTGCTTTCCAAGTCCTTGTCCAATGAAATTAATTAAATATGTTAACTCATTGATGTTGTTCGTGTAAATAGAATAGTTGGAGTATGCACACATTACAAATGATACCATTATCATCAGGAATCCTAAGATTTCAACTCTGGATAATACAAAAAATAGTGGAGTTGCTATGACGAGGCTCAAAATGCAGTTATACGCGTTTTCATACGAATTGAATTGAGCTACATATGTTTGATAAGTATAAACGCCAGATAAAAGTGATGGAATTAAAACAATTGAAATCATGAAGATCCTCTCAAGGTTGACATCAGAATTATCACCAAATGATAATTTTTTGAAGTAATCTCTGTGTGTATCAAATTCGAAAATTAACAATAATATTATTTGAATTACCGACAAAGCGATCAGAATATAAACAGAAAATTTTCCGCTAAGTAGAGATATCATCAAACCAATTGGATAGCACATTAAATGCGTTGAAGATAAATTTTTTGGCTCTTCATATTCGATTTCAGCCAATAATATTGGGCAAAATGACGATAAAATGCCCATAACAAGACCTTCGAAGAACCTAATTGTGACAGAAACGATTTTTGATGAACAAAAAATATAAAATATAGTGATAAGGATGATATTGACGATATTAATAGAAACCAAAGATACATTCCTATCTATGCTTCTTAATGACAAAGGTAAAAATTCACCAATTGAAGCTGCTAGAAAATAAACATTCTGAGTGAGCCCGAAATCTATTCCGTGGTCTGAAATATCGTTAATATTGAAGAAATCATGGCTTAGTTTAAATGGTCCAAATATTCCGAATATAATTCCAATGGAAATAGAAGAAAGCCACACTATGAATGCAGACAACAAGTTTGTCCTGAAGCTGAACACATGGAGAGGGACTCTTAAGAATGGAGAAAATGAATCCATAAACGTTTAGAAAATTACAAAAATGCCATTTTGACACGTAAATTCGTTTTTGACATATTGAAAAATTTGTGTGAAAATTTTGACTTCTGATGTTTTTTTATTGAAGTAAAAAAAAGAAGAATTTTATTATCAATTCAAAATATATTATTTGATGTGTCATTCTCTAGTAAGAATAAATTAAATAGCTGGGCTCGGAAGACTCTTCAATCACTGCTGTAAGTCAATGTTGAAGGATCCCAAAGTGCAATTCCAGAAAAGCGAGCGAGTCACACTCCACAGCATTCACACAATCATTATCAAAGTTGATGCTGTTCCAAAAATTATCACAATCAATTTTGGGATTTCAAGATAAAGAAAGGTGACATCTGGGATTAAAACTTCGATAAAATTTTGAGTTGGGGGTGTGGCTTAGTGGTAAAGTGCGTCTTTAGCATAGATGAGGCCGGGGGTTCGATTCCCCTCACCTCCATTTTTTCATTCACGAAAAATTTCGGTTGGAAATGCGAAAAAATAGAGCATTAAACAACAAGAGTAAGGACAAATTATGCACATTCTTTTTATCATTAGAAGACCAAATGCAACTATATTAAAAAACTTAATAAAAAGTATTTTTCATAATTTCATCTCTATAAAATATCATTACAGAATCAAAATTTCAAGATGATCTTTGGAAGAAGCAGTTAAAGAAAGCTCATGCTCTGGCTTTAGATTTTGCATGAATCATAACATCATTGACATGCAATTAAATGTGGATTTGGAAATAACTCGATACTATTTTTGATAATAAATAACAAATTTAAGAAAATAACAAATATAATATAATAATGTAATTATAAAAAATCAGTCAGAATAATTACTGTCAGAAATAACTTCTTCTTTTGATTCAATACAATCAAGCTCGATTTCTTCAGAGTAAGATTGTGCCGCATCAATAGCACCACCTTCATAGTCGAGTTCAAGATTCATATATTCGAAGTCTTCACTATCATCTTGGTCGGGCGATTTCGTAGCTTGTTGGATGCTTTTTTCTGCTTCATCTGGTCGGTCTTTACTGCAACAGCAGCATTCTGCCCAGTGGAATCTCATAGTGAAGAAACGGAAGATAGCTACAACAACAATGATAAAGAAAATCAAAATTCCTGGAGCCGCAAGATGCATAATCAAAGGACTGCTGAGGCAATCCTCCAAACCTCCTGCTTGAAGAGCTTCTCCTATGAGAACTGTTCCAGAGTTACTTCCCTGGCTGATAGATTTGAGGATGTTTTCATATGTGGAAACAAATGGAGCCATGATAAGGTTAAGGAGGAGGAAAGCATGAACAGTAATATGAACCATAATCCTTCCAAAGAATACAGACTTACAGAATGCAGTGAATAGTGTTGTGGCAACTTTCATGATAAAATCGAGGACTTTGAAGTATCGCTTCTTCAAAATGTATTGGTTGTAAAGATATGAAGCAGGATGTTCATAGTTCTTTGTTTCATAAGCGTAATCTGTTTCAAATCAAGATATCTTGAATTCGTAGTGACTCTTAGAACGAGCTAAATAATGCTTCTTTCTACCTTTGTCAACGCGATCTGTATCGATGTGAATAATATCAAATTTTCTTTCATTCATCCTTCGGTCAACCGTTGTAATATCGTATTTCTTCAATAATTTAACCTGATTTTCCATAGCTTCAAGTTCTTTCTCACGAACTCGAATACCACGCATTCTCTTGATGTAAGAAATAGCATCAATGATTTCCAAAACGAAAATAATCGGAATCCAGAGTGCATATACAATAATGAAAATGATTGCCAAAAGATGTGCAAAGTTAAATGAATTTCCAGCATTGTTCAGATCAAAGCAAGCGATGGAATCGAAAGCTATTGAAAGCGTTGTATCTCCTTCAGTTGAATCTTGGCATTGAAGAATTGATGTCCACAAATCATTCGATAGATTGTAAAGAACAGTTAAAAGGAATAAACAGAAACTTGCCTTCTTGACACGGAACTCATCCCACCACAAATCACTGGTATCTTGTGTGGCACGTTTACGGAAGTAATGAACACCATATACAAGAGCTACGAATAAAGCAACAGAACCTAATGTGAGCCAGAATCCAAATGCGTAAAACCGATTCACAATCTTTTGATAATACAAGTTTTCGTTGAGTGTGAAAATATAAGATAATCCCCATGCACAGCCTAATAACACAATTACGAACCAGATGAGGATATATATTGATCTCTTGAACTTTTCATAACAACATTTGTAGAACCTTTCTTAAGATTTTGCAAATAAAATAGAATGACAGCGACAGGGACAACAGAATAAACAAAGAATTGGAAATACATTAATGAATCAGGAATTGAAATGCCAACGAGAAATGAAACAACTTTTTTGATGAATTTTGCAACAACGGCAAAATTGAGTGCGAAGATAATTTGAACTTAAATTACGGTAAAGTTTGGGCCATTTAACGCGTTTCACGTAGAGAACAATGGCTTGAAGCATCTGATGGAATGTAATGAATATTTCCCACTTACTTGCAAGTGATCCATATTTGATCACATTCTGTTTGATACTGGAATTTTTCAGCACAATCATTGATATTATCGTATAATTGTTCTTGCTTTTCGAATAGATATTCTGTGAAATTCTGTTCCGCGAGTTGTTGATTGAGCATTTTTCGAGCTTGCAGTCGATGTTTAAAGTCAACTTTCTCGTCATTAACTTTCTTTATAGATTCACATTTTGCAAGCAAAATGTAGTAAATTTCATTGAAGTAGTTTTCTGGAATAGTAACATAACGTGGAGCAACAATTGAAAGAGCGTCACCAAGATCCATTGCCCATTCATCGCCTTCGTAAGTGATGTGAGTCATATCGAAGTGATCTGTGTGGTTTGGATAGAACCATCAAATGAGCTGCTCGACATCATATAATTTCATGATCTGCGTTGCAGTTAATTGATGCGGATTTGGAGCATCATCTAATGTATGAAAAAATCTTAATCTCTTACGTAGAAGGAGGCTCTAATAATGATGTACGTACAATTATATTTTAATATCAATGATATATCACAATCAAATGATATTCTACCGTTTTGAAAGGGAAAAAAGTTCTCTGCACTAATGTTATGTTGAGATGAGCATTTGCACAAAATATATTTTAAAGACTATGTAGTGAATGAGTAACAAAAAAACAATTTAAGGATGGTTAAGAAAAAGTAGATAAATTAGTTAAGAAGAGGTTGCTGAACAGGCTGTTCTTCAAGCTTTGACTTCTTCTTAAGGCAAGGCAATATCAAAGCATTAAGGATTGAGAAGAAGAAGCCTGCAGATGTGCAAGCAACCATTATATAGTTGTAGAGTTTGATATCGAACTCCACTGATGGATTAGAGTATTGATCTGCAGCAGTATTGTTGTGGTATCTGACATTTGACCATTTGACTGCTTTATTTAATTGAGCAAATTCTTGCAAATTTTTGAGAGTTGAACCAGCAATGATATTAAATGTAACCTCATCATACGGAGCTTCAGATATCTGAAGTAAAGCTGGTTCTGTAAATGAAAGTGTATCTAAACTGTGTAAAATCGATTCATTTAAAATATTTGTTCCATTAATGTATGAAGAAGTCCAAAAATGGAATGAATTCTTTCGTGGGTGATCTAACTTCGATACTAAAATCTTTGAATGAGGTCCAAAATCAACGAATGAATAATATGGATCTGCTAATGGTTCCTGTGTGA
Organism: Trichomonas tenax; assembly: GCA_023091735.1. Classification (NCBI taxonomy): domain Eukaryota; phylum Parabasalia; order Trichomonadida; family Trichomonadidae; genus Trichomonas; species Trichomonas tenax. Next base: position 97,822 of record JALKBU010000040.1, read on the forward strand.
CATTATATACAACACCTGTTGAGTCTGCAACGATGTATCCTCCTGAAACGCTTACATTTACGAGCCAGAACGAAATATCGCAGCCGCTGCCTTCACAGCGAGCAGTAACGTTCTTATTTTCGAATAAATAGCCAGTCCCTGGCTTTGAAATGTATTCCATCGAATCAGATGTCGTTATTTTAAGTTGAGATTTAGAAGTTGCGTGATGATAAATTCCTGTTGTTTTATACTCAGAGTTTGCTTCCCATTTGACGTCAGAAGACTTAACGCGGCATCTTCCGAAAATAAAATTGTCATATGTTAAGTTGCACGCTTCAAATAAAATAATTCCAAGTATCATTATTGAAAAGTGACAATAAGATATCATTCATCTTTTGTTTTGTGAAAACTGAGTTTACAAACAGTCATTTTGTTCACCACATACATATTCTTTTGATGTTGCTTCACCTTTTTGCAATTGAAATTATTAGTTATTTTAATCATTTCAAAGAATACAAAAATATATATCACATTGAATTTAAAGTATGAAAACTAACAACCATACTTTGCATAGCATAGCCAAAATGGTTTAATGTAACACGCATAGCTTGAGCATATCTTGTATTTTATATTTTTTATTTTTTGGTATATTCTTTTATATTGCTTCTCGAGGTGAAGCTAATAAGTAACCTTTTATGTCATATCTAATTCTGGAACTATAGAATCATATTTTCATATGAGGATCAAAATTTGACGCGTAAACATAGAAGTGGGTCAACCTAAATTTGAATACTTTGATGGTTCTATAGCTTTTAAATACTATTGTGATGCTATCTATCAAATATTAGAGCATGCTTGTTTACGATAACCGCAAAAAACATTGAAACATCAAGAATGGTTTTATATCTGCATATCATGCATATGCAAAATAACTTATCAAAAAATACCCTTTACGGCGGTTATTGTAAAATTGGCAAATTTTTTCTTATGTAAAGTCAGATTTTTATTTTTCTTCGGTATTGAGTTTCAGCGTGCAATATTATTGGAAAAGGCAATTAAAATGTAGATTATAGTATAGTATATATAGGAGATCAGTGTACTTGGCTTTTAAGTTAGCTCCATTCTATTTATAACGAAATTGAAATCATTGTTTCTCGACTTTAAGCATTTTGGAATGACTAGGTAGGTTAAATTTAACATACTTATATTTTGTTATATATTTCATTCCATAATTGGCTTTTTCCATGCTTATTGAATTAAAATTGAATCGATGCTAACAATGAAAATAGAGTGAGCAATGTTAAATGATATCAATCTGATCTGGTTATAGAAGTAAACAATATGATATCAATAGTTTCCCAATTAAGCATTTATCATTCGAAGCTAGAGAAAAAAGAAAAAAAAGAAGTGATTGAAATCAAGGTCCGAACATGTTCCAATGTAACGATAAGGTTAACCATTCTGCCAGATCTAATAAGGTTATTATTAGGAAATTTAAGTATTTGATGAATTTCTAAATTTCATTCATCAGATTCTCATTAATGGCCATGGATATTGGACCTTTTTTCTCAAGAATAATATATAGTGTCAATATCTGTGAGTTTTTGCTTATTTAGTTTCTCATTTATTGAAAGTTTTCCAATCAATTTTTTCATAATTTCATTTTTGAGCAGAAATTCGAAATTTATTTTTCTTTAAATGTAAAGGAGGATTATGTCAAATCTTTGACTTTCTTATTTTCCTCTACTATTTCTAATATAGTATATATAGGACTATACAAAAATGTGTGCAAAGTTTGGCGCTCCAATTTCAATTTTCAATGGTTGTCACACCTCTGTAAACATAGCTATTTTTTTAAAATGATAAATTAATTTAATCTGTATGATTTATTTTGACTCGAATATTAAGTACTACTAATGGTACATATATTATATACGAAGATATAAATATTGTTATTTAGAATTGATAGAGTTTTAATAATGTCTAAAAAATGTTCTTCCGAATTTACATGATAAATCTAATTTGTCAGATTTTGATAACATTACCAAGAATTTGGCAGATTTTAAAATTGAAAGAAACCGCCGTGTCTTAATTATTTTTTCATTTTTCTAAAATGGACCAAATCAAGTCTACTCTCTCCAAGTTTTCGCCAGCGTTACGCCGTGATTTCCTCGCCATCCTCGTTAAACTTGCTGCCAAGAAGCTCAACATGTATACAGTCCGGAACGACTGGAGAACTAAAGATGGAATGTTGGACTTCATCAAGCGTAACTGGGACAGCATTGGTAACTACATCAATTCTGACCCATGCATTAATTGGTTTTGTGTGAACTATCAGCCGCTTGCTCTTGCTTTCACGGATAGAAAGTTCGCACTTTTTATCCAGGACGCATGGACAGCGGTTGGTCCCGTTCTCAATAGACCCGACGTTTTTACTCTGTTTAAATACCAGAGTCAACTCGTTAAGAGTCTGTTGGAATCAAAGCCACAAATTCACATCCCTCCTATGTGGTCGCAATTTCCCGCTGGCATTGATCTCTTCAGCATCATAGAGCAATATAAGACTGGCACTGCTGTTATTACACCTCCGCAGTCACCAATTCAGCAACAATCTCAGCCACAGTTGGTTGACGACTTTTCTTTCAATATGGATCAGTCTAATGATCCATATTTTGGTGATAGCATAGATTACGATTGTGATTATCAAATGATGATCCAAGACGAACCATTCCAATTCACGTTTGAATAAGTAAGATGGTGAAACAAGTAGCAGAGCAGGTGTTACGTCTCTCCGCAAAATTATGGTATGATAGGTATCATAACTATGCTTATTTTTACCATTAGTGAGATTCCTTTTCATTCTGGCTGTTACATGTCCATCCATCAATCTTATTTCATTAGTGATTGCAACATCTTGCGCATCGTGAACATTCTGCCCGACTTCCTGCATAATACGGGAAAATCGTGCAATGCATGTTTACCTGTGCTTTCAGAGGTTGATTATATTAGAATTTTGCTATCACTTGCCGATGCATTCATAGATTTGTGTTATTAATTAAGAAAAAAAGTTTTATGCGCGAATTAATTTATTGTTTTTTAATATAGATTATGCTTCTAATATATAACTTTTGAACTAGGTCAATTTTCATCTTTAGTTTAATTGGTTGGAAATTGAAAAACTATATCTTCCTAACTCCTAATTTTCTAGGTCCATGATAACTTATTGAGCAAGTGTGCTTTTTGTGTTAGATTTTTTTATGCACTATAAAATATTATTCAAAGACCATATTAAAAAAAGTTTCTAAAGTCTGGGCAATTACTAGATTGTCTTAAATAAGTTGAATTCAATTTATTTTGGTCATATTTATATCTATGTGTTGAGAATATTTATATCAAAAATATGGAAAAATATAAAAATATGGTATTTAAAGCTGTATTTTAATACTGACGTAACAGTGTGAAGAATCAGGTATTTACTCTTCCTCTTCACCAGACTTGTTCTGGCCAGCTTTAGCATAACGAGCGTTGCGGAGGAACTTGGCGTTCATTCCCTTCTCGAACCAGAGTTTCTTGACAATGCACTTATGGATACCATTGCGGTGGTGCTGGTGTGACCTGTTGTGGGCGGATGTGTTAGAACGCTTTGCCATTGGAAAGGCAAGGCCAAGGCTTTATTTAATCGTTTTTCCTTCAATTTTTTGTGTTCGATACCGGTGCTTACTATGTTTTGTCCTTTTTAAAATCATCACGTTTTTCTCGTTTTCAATCCAAAATATGCGTTTTTAAGTTGAAATTCAAAAGAATGAAAGATCGAAAGACTATATTTCATATTATTCTGCTGAAATTCTATTTTATCTTTAACGTGGTATCTAACTGTAATCGAAAATTATGAAGGTTTATTTTTATATAATATAACGCTCATTCCTTGCTGGATAGAATACAGTACATGAGTGTATTGTCGCGTATGGAAATCCTGTCCCTAAAAATATCAGGAAAAGTGACTGTATGTAAAGTGTTTTTGTCAGGTTTTACAAGCTAACACACTTCATGCTTTGAAACAATTTCATCGCAAGGAGTGACTGACTGCGTAGGATATGACACAAGTTCAATGCAGTCAGTCACTCTTTGTGATGAAATTTAAAAAGTTTAAATTCATCTCAATATCGAAAACGTTTTTTACGCTTTCATGGTTTTCTTGAGACAATTCTGTTATCAAGTGGCTTTACATGGACAATGTTGACCATTATGAGCAGAATTGCCTCAAGAAAACCATGAAATTTCGTTGATTCTTTTGGTTTAAGCAAAATCAGCATGAAAAATGGATCACTGGATGGAATGTCTTACCAACCTTATGCATTGGGTTGTTTTTAATAATGATGTTGAACAATTTTGAAATCAACGAAATTTCATGGACTTAATTTTTGAGAATCCTATTTTTCTCGCTGCAATGCTGCTCATAAATGTATATGTATCCTTGATCACCTTTTGTGAACAGCATTGCAGCATGACAAATTCCAAATTGCATAATGTTTTTACAAGATCATCATGCAGAATGACTCACTCCATATGGCTGCAGTTCCCTCATATACAATGAGTCATTTTGCATGATTAATTTTTATTTTTCATTAATTTAGAAAAATTGTTTGAGTTTTTCAAAAATATGGATATCTGACTTCATCACACATATTGCATTAACTGAGTTCATGAGCTTGCTCGTTTCTTATATATGATTTAGTCAGATATCCATGTTTTATGAACAAATATAGTAGATATTTAACGAATCACCTATTTGTCAATATTTTGCACGAAAAATGCATATAGTGCACAGAAATATTAGATTCCATACATGCTTCACTTCAATTTTTGCCATCTCTTCCTTAAGCAAGTTGTCAAGCACCTCGACCGAAGGTCTTTCGTCTAATGTTTGTTTGTCCATTTATTAAGAAATAAAAAATAAAAAATTTTAAAAAATAAATTTACTTTTTCGAATATAGAAAATGGATGAGGAATTAAATGAAATGATGGATGTATTAAATATATATGTATCATTTTTATCTCATCTACCATATCATATATTTATCATCTATCAGCAGAGAGAGTAAATTCATTTTTTCATTTATGAGTTTAAAAAAATATAATGGTGAGGATTCCGACAATTTGGCAGAATCTGAACCATTATATATATCATCATAAAACCTTCGAATTTTACCGAAGATATATTTGGAAAAGTGAAACTCCAGGGACATGCTAAAAGTTAAGGCAAAAAGTTCCAGGAAAGTACAATAATACAAGAATGTTATATACAACCGAGCGGGAAACTGTTCAAAAATCAAATATTTGATGCTTGGAGATAGTTTTTGTCTAAATCTCTGCTTTGATTTAGATAGATATGGCCATCCCTACAATGCATCATTGCAGACATTCTAATAAATAAACAAATAAGAAAATACTCACTAGTATATCGTCCTGTTTGATTTTAAATTATAATCACACTTTAAAGTATTCAAGTTAATATAGCTTCCACTATATTCAATGGGATTATCTGCTAGCTACCATAGTTTTCAGCTTGAGCTTGGCTTTGTTTGAGAAAGATATTTTTAGTAAATACAAAATATGACATGTAAATACATTTTTTGTCGTGTAGTATCACAAAAAATCCGTTAAAATTTAGTTCTTCGATTTAATGATAATAATGATATAGGAAATGTGTGTATAGTCTATAGAAAAAGCCACAAAGGACAACTCCTCATTTTATGGTTGGCGGAGATCAAGAAGAGGTCACCACCGACAACATCATGCTCTGACCTTCTGGCTGTAGTCTTTTGTTAAAGGAGATGCTAAGATGTGCGGATGAGCATAAGAAATGTCTAAAATTCGTCGAAATGTTATGATATGAAATTACAAAAAACGAAGTAAATGCGAAATAATTATAATAATTAGATGGAAAACGAAAAGGTAGGTTCATGTTACGTTTAAGTTAAGAAGTAAAAGTCGCTACATCAAGAGATAAAGTCGATTTAATTTGAAAAATTTAAAATCACTTTTTCTCGAAAATTCCTCGATTAATGCATGTTATTTTCTTTACCATTGTTATCCATATCCAATTATGAGTAATTTCGCAAGTTCAGTCGGATAATTTAGTTATATATATATCGATAAATTTATAGAAAAAAATTTACGTTAGTTTTTTTTTTCAAATTCTTATGTTTTCTCAGCCAAAAAACAGCATCGTTCTAAACGCCGGTGACCCGATTCCTCCTCCGCCTGGGTGCGAGATAGGGAGGGACAGAAGACCGCCGCCAATGATTCTAACGTATCACAAAGATACGAAAGGATACACACCAAAACAAGTACGAGAAATGATTGAAGCCAAAAAACGCTACAAAGAGGAGTGCGAGATTGTTGATGTCCAAAGAGAACTCGCACGCTTTGAACAAAGAATGAATCCATCGAAAAAATCGAAATATCCACTTCCTTCATACCCAAAACCTCCAAAAATCGATGAGGATCTAGTGAGCGCGTTTTCTGAACCAGAAGCAACGAAATTTTACGATTATCCAATCCCACAAAATCCATTAAAACCGAAAAAACACTGTGAACATACAGAAGCACATATGGCACGTGGCTGCCCATGCTGCAACCCCGAAAAATATTCAGAAATACGTCCAAGGACAGCGAGATCTCAATTAACTTCCAGAACGCTCGAAACACAGTTAGAACCACCACCTAAGAAGAAAGATGGCATGCCGTATCAGATAGGAAACTCGTACTGGAATGTTTTGGATGAAATATCAATCCCAGCACGTCCAAAAACAGTCAGAAATGTTAACACAAAGCGTCCACAGTTTTCGATGCTTCGCACTGGTCCAAGGCCTGGTGGTATCCCAATTGTTCTCGACGATTTGGCTGCTTCGAGAGCGAGAGGTGAGGAAGACTACAGAAGGAGACTATCAAAGATAGATGATAAAGAGATGCAAGAGAGAGAAGAACTTCTTCGCAAGAGGAGTGAAACTTCGATAATGAAGACATCAAGAATGGATCAACAGATGCGTACTATATCAGCTCTCAGTGGGCAGGCCTGGGCAACAGGAAAACCATTATCGAGGCCTTCATCGCGGAGTGAAACAAGAGAAAACAAAAACGAAAAACAGAAAATGCCGAAAGATCTTGAAGAAGATCTCAAGAAAGTTGCTGAGTTCGATGATAAAGTTTATTATGAAAGGAAGAAAGCACAACAACCTGCAGATGAACTGGAGAGACTTATAATGCTTGCAGGTTTAAATGTATGAAAATATAGAGAGAAAAAAAATGTTGTTTTAGATAAAATGTATTGTATTATCTATAACGAAAACAAAAACATAACATTTATAAAAAAAACAAAAACAAAATTTAAACATTACTTATTGATGAATCAATATGTTCAAGAATTCCATTCAAGTCTGCAGTTAAACCAGAAGAAGTCGTTTGTCCAGTTAATTGGTCTGCAAGCGATGAAGAGTATAACTCTGAGACATAGTTTGCGAGTTCTAATTTGTTCTTTTGATATTTGGAATAAATATCTTTAATATATTGCTGTTTCTCTGTTTCTCTTTCTATAGCAATCTTCCTTGTTTCATTGTACTTCTTCTTTATTTCTTTCATCTCTTGTATGAGTTTGTTCTTCTTTGATTTTAGATTCTCTTCTTCGATCTCCCATTTCGAAACATTATCGTTAAAATCAAAATCGATTTCTTCGTCAGAACTCTCTGAATCCATTATTGCGGACAATGAATCTTGAGCTTCAACTTCAACTACCTGCATTCTTGCGATTTGTTCACATAAGTCGTCATATCTATCAGCAGCACTGTCGATCTTTTGTTGAATAATTTGGATTTCATTTTCAAGAGTCTTCATTGAGTTATTGAATGACATATCATTGGCTTTGCTTTGTGCTTCACTTGCAATACTAATATTTGACGTTTCTAGTTGTATTGATGATACTTTACGCTTTAATAATTCGATATCATCTTCAATTGATTTGTTTTTCGCTTCAGACTGAGATAAAAGCAATTCCAATCGTGTGTTTTCCGCCTTTTCGATTGTACCGCCCATCATTCTGTAGTTTATATCAGAATCGTATGCTTTTAACACAGCATTAGCGGCTTCAACCTGTTTTGATGATGGCCCTGATTCGCTTATATACTTTGTAAGTTCTTTTTGCGATGATTTTAGATTTTGGTTGTATCTTTCGTAATCTTCTTGTTCAATCTTTGGAACTTCGCGTTTTAATGATTTAATTTCTGGAATTTTTGCTCTAAGATCTGAAAAGTCGAATGCATTTTCTATAATATCATATTCATCGCCAATGTTTAATCGGTATATTTCTTCCTCTTTTATTTCTTGATCTATTGTGTGGTTTTTTGCTGCTAATTGGCATGACTGCTTGATGATATCGGTAAAATCGACCATAATTTGTGATAATGTCGAGGAATTTGATTCAGATATTGAATCTCTCGTTTCTGCTTTCAAAAGATTAATTTCACCAATAGTAACCATATTTTCTTTTGATTGCTGAATCTGTTCGCGTCGTGCTTTAAGTTGCTGCTCAAGTGTTTGGACTTCCATTTCCAACATCGCGCGTTTCTTCCTTATTTCGTCGATCTCTTCTTGTGTAAATAAAGGATATTCTTTGAACTGTGGAATAGATATACTTCCCGGTGAATAAAAAGGACTATCTGTATCAGAATGTGTTAAAGAAATCATTTTAAAATTATGCTCGTTTTAAATTAATTTTCCCTCTCTATTTATTCTACACCCAATAATATTGATACCCCCTTTTAATTGTTACACCCCTAAATATGAAAAATCCCTCTCTATTTTTTCAACACCTTATAATTAGGGGACTCTCCCAGCATATTTCTTACACACCCTATAATTACCAAGCCCCTTTTTATTTTTTATACCCTTCAACAAGATAATTACCCTCTTTATTTTTTCAACGCCCTAAAAATATAAATTTTGATGCCCTTTTTAATTGAGTGATAAACAAATCCAACTAACGTGTTTTGTAAAGTGTCAGATTTGACATGTAATTGTTGTAAAATGACAGATTTGTTAGAACTCGAGAGCCAGTTTGCATTTAACAAAAATGAAAAAAAAGGAAAAAATTAGTGAATGTTTAAAAATATGGGCGAATTGAAATATTAGAGAGGTTATAAATTTGGAAAGAGATTACTTATTGCTAGTATAAATGTAATTATCATTCAAAATTTAAATAACTTACTGTTTAAAAAAAAATTTAAAATCGAAAAATGAAAATAAAAATAAATTAGGGATTCTAATAATGTGAAATAAAGAAGTTATGTTTAAAATAATCAGAGACAAAATAAGATGGTGGAATAAAATTAAAAGAAAGATTTTTTCGATAAAGGAGACTCAGGCTTGGCGCCTAAAGAGTAGTGTCGTGAAGACCTCAGTGGCACCGCCAGTGTCGAAGACTGCGAATCATGCACTGGGACACCAAGTATAACATCTAAGTATCGTGAAGGCCGTGCATGCCTTCACGCACTTTCGAAGCTCTGTCTAGTTGACCCATTGCAAAATGACACTTTTTGTAAGCTGTTCACCAACTCTATTTCTGACAAATCTGACACTTTACAAAACACGTTAGTTGGATTTGTCCAGCACTCCTTTTTAATTTATCAGCCCCTAAATTTAGCCATTCACCTGTTTAATTTTAGTATCCCCTTGGATAATAAACGTATAGAAAATGAACAAGATGCTAGAACGCCCTGATATGAGGCTTGGTAAAGAGTACGGGCCTTACACCATTAAGGACATAATTGGAAGGGGCGGTTTCAGTGATGTTTATCGAACAATATGTTATGAGAGCGGAAAAGAATTTTCAATGAAAGTCGAAAGTATAAATGCGGAGAAACCTCATATAGAGGATGAAAAGACTGTAATGAAAATTATCGATGGATCTGCTTATTTTCCTAAATTCTATCATTTTGGCAAAACTTCATCATTTAAATTCATCATTATGGAACTTTTAGGTCCCAATCTTACGCGAATTAGAAAATCATTAGTATCAGGAAATTTTGCACTATCAACAGCACTACGTTGCGGCATAGAAATGATGAGATGCATCGAAGAGTTACATAGAAAGGGATTTGTTCATAGAGATATCAAACCCTCAAATTTCTTGATCAAGGCAAGTCGTTCAACTCCATTAGCATTGATAGATTTTGGTTTGTGTCGCAAATACTTAAATACGGACACTATGGAGATAATCCCTCCTCGAACAGACGGAAGATTTGTCGGATCCAAAAAATATGCATCTTACAATTCTCACTGCGGTCGAGAGCTTTCTAGAAAAGATGATATCATAAGTTGGTTCTATTCGCTGTGTGAACTTGTGGATGGGAAGCTCCCATGGAATGGGGAAGAAAATATTAAGAAAGTGAAGAAAGAATTGAATTATGAAGAATATCTCAAAGCAAACTTTCCAAAACAGTTCTATTCTATATGGAGAACAATATGTTTGCTGAAATATGAAGACTGTCCACATTATGCACTCTTTATTTCATTTCTTGATGATGCCATGAAAGACCTCAAATGTTCTTGGTATGAACCTTATATTTGGGAAACAATGGACCAAACCGCAATAGTTAAGCTATCTTCAATATCACTTTTACCACCAATCGGTGATGATCCAAATGTTCCAACGAATCTTCCTCCTCCAATTGTTCCTGGGGATGAACCTCCTTTTGAGAAGAAAGGGTGCTGTTACATTTCTTAATTTTGTTTTTATTTTGTTTGTTATTATTTGTTAAATATGTTTGTTTGATTAACACAAGTTATAATGTATTGACCAGCAATATATATGTTGTTTATTTGAACAAAATAAGAATTTATATAATTTTTATATTTTAGAGGTGTATTGACTTCGAGCGTCCATAGACAACATTGCCAGTATGATCGATATGCTTTAGTGACGATAGGAATACACACTATCTGGTTAGATATTACTATTGTCGCTTATGTTGATCCACAATTTACAATTTAACAACAAATTACAAATTAAATCAACAAAAAGACAGTAGATGGTATACACGTATCATTGTATTTCATTCAGTGATGTGTCAGTAGTATATAAAATGATATTTAAAAATATAGATATTTTCTTATTTACTATTATGAGTTAAAAATGTATTATTAGAAGACAGTTCTGTCCGGCCGTGAGTGCACTTGAATAGCTTAAGCTTGATTGACCAAGAATATAACCAAAAATGGAAGGCAAAATTCAAAATAAATCCAAACTTTACAAATTATTTCAATTTTACAAATTTAATATATCATTGCTAACACAATTTCAGTCATATACAGATGATAAGTGTCAAAAAAATTGATACAAAAAGTGCCCCTAACCGTTTGGTCGGGTAACTAAAAACATCTGTATATATCGCACATATGTATGACATTCTAAATTCACCAATTTTGGTCGCTAAATCCCAAAAAATGGAGTCAATACACTTTTTATATTTTTTTATTCATAAACATCCAAATATAATATATATTATAACACAATATAAGTACTTCACAGCATGGTTAATACAACGAGCTCCTCATATGACGATTTGACACAACAGGTTGAATTAGTTTCACACCAGTTGCACTCTTGCCCATCTGCTTGTTTGGAGAGTTTCCAAAGTTTTCCTCCTTCCTTGGTGGAGTGAATACCTTCTGAATTTCAGAAAGTTTTGCAGCAAGATTTAATTCGCGGTCATTATGCATAGCTGCTCTAGAAACAGAGGCCCATGTCTTGACGAGATCTTTGTCTGCCTTTGGTTTTTGCTTAACAGCTTCGTGAAGAAGATAAGAATCGATTTTGCTCATGCTTTCAATACTTCTATTTAATGTGTCGATAACTGAGCTTGACCAATGTGTTTCAAGGGCACCTGTGATAGACGGCGCCATAATTGGGAAAATATACTTTGTGCTATCTGTGATTAATGGCTCAAGTGTGATTTCTGACCAAATTGAAGCGGCTGCCTCTGCAACTTTATAGTTAGGGCTGCAGGCGGCTTCGGCATATCTCGTAAAAACAGGAATTCTCATTCTCTTGAACTCTCTAAGTGGTATTTTTGGAAGCATTACGCAGATCTTTTTGAGAAAGATGACTAATTTGCTTGGTCTTGTAACAGGCCAGTGAGCAACCATAGAATCAATGACGTCAACATATAAATTCTTGTCTGGTGTGCAAATTTTATCAATCAATGTAAATAACTCGTTATTAACGTATACGAAATGCGGTGATGTAATCAATGGTATAAGATATTTCTGGAGCATGTATTTGTCTTCTTCGATACTAAATAAGTTTGTTATGACTAAAAGAGATGGAATTAAGACATGTGGACTAACTTGTTTTGCCAAGTAATCACCAATGAGATTAGCTGCCATCTTCTTTGCTTCGTTTTCTTGTTTACGCGCTAAAGCCCACTTTGTAACAATTCCACTCAGTAATTTTCTTTCTTCGAGATCGATAACCCAAAATCGATCAAAGATTTTTGAAATGTATTCTTTTCCAAATGATTTATCGAACGTGACAATTTTCGTTAATATATTGTAAGCTAAGGTAAGATGCGGTAAAGAGCAGTCTGTGAATGTCACCAAGTCGTCTGATATCAAAAACTTCGGTTGAACTTGAGCTACGGGCCTAAAAACGTGGAAATCAACAATATCTTGAATAATTTTCACGGCATCAGGGGTCAAAGAATTGAAGAATGTTTCATTATCGATCAATGCAGCAATTTGGTTAAGTGAATCTGTTTTAATTGTCTTAGCTTCAGCATCAAAAGCTTCGGATGTAAAATCGAGAATTACTTTGCACACTGCTGCGTGACTCTGAAGAATATTTAAAAACTCAGGATCACTAACAACAGGTATATTCTTAGGCTTCTGTAATTTAACATCATCGTGATGAGAGTTAGCTGGGACTGCCATTGTATTCGGAAGTTCATCGCCTACATCAGGCAGATCATCTGTGCTAACGGTCTTTCTATTTGCTTGTTGCTGTGCGAGCTTAACAGTATCTAAAGGTTCTAACTGTACATTTCTATAGTTACGGAATGCTTTGGTGACAGAGCCTTTGATCTGCCGAGATGGATTATATAGGCTGAGACTGGAGTGGTGCCCGCTATACCGCCCAAGCAGCAACATTTACAAAAATTTATTGTCACTTTTGCAAAAAAAACATCCTCATTGATAATTTACCTCTAGCTTTTTTAAATGACTGAGATGTAAATTAAAAAAACGGACAAAGTTTTGAGAGGTATCAATTTTTATGGCCAAATGGGCATCTATATGTGGAGGAACCTCTAAATTCACTTAAGTTACTTTTGAATAGAAAAAATTTGCTATTTTTGGGAGATTTTTGAGAGAATTGAATTTTCAAACGGCTTTCCATCAAGATCAAATTCAATGTTGTCACAATTTATTTCTAGCAACTCATTGAATTGGAATCTATTATTTATGCATATTTTGATACAGCATTTTTAAATAAAAAATAATGTTTGTCAAAACTGCTTTGTAAACAAATGGCTCTAGTCATGAAGGCGTTCTTTTCGCGATAAAAACCCTAACCTTTTCAATCGCTCAATATCTTGATCTATAAAGCAATTAATTCTACACCCTCTATCCTACCAGAAACATGAAAAGCTTTTCTTATTCGAAAATAATTTCATCGAAAGTTTTCATACCTTCATTCTTTCGAGTTTGAAACTCATTCCTATCGGCAGGAATGTCTCGGCCTTTTACTCCATTTGATATTAGCTTCTTAACTAATTTATCAATAAAGCAAAAATTTTAGAAATTGAAGAATATAATTCTAACATGGTAATTTAACAATTTTATTTCGGAAAAATTGAAAAATTAGTTTTTTGTAAACTATAGAATGAAAAGTCTTCCCTAATCCAGTTTGACAAATTCAATGAATCAAGATTTTTATTTTGGAATTCTTTATATTCGTATACCGATATCAATGCATCAGCGGCGCAGTAAACGGTTATTCGAAATCTATCAGCCAGTTTTTGTATAAATGGAAATTAAACCTCTTTTTTAGCTTGAAACTCTATTTTTAGCCTTTTGACTGTGATTAATGCAGTACAAACGCTGGTGGCTGGCTATATTTTAGATGTGTACATATAAAACAGCTAAAAATAGAGTTTGGATCAAAATATCACGTCATTTATTTCAAGAAATGCTTTTTGTGATAAAATCATTAGTGAATATCATCTGCAAGAGCTATGGAAACCAAATATTTCATTATCCTTGTAAAATAGCATATAGAAAAGAATATCAATAGTTTATTCCAATAACAAAACAGCAATACGTAATAAAGAACCTAAAGGGCTTGATATATATTGCATGCAGAATGCAAACAGTTGTAATGCTGTCTCTGTAAGTGAAAGAATGTGAGTTTATTTTTGCAACTCGAAATGAGCAGATAGATTCTTAATGATATTTATGTATACTCATTATTAGGAAGAAATCGATCTGAGGGACTAGGCAGCAAGTCGGAAATATGCTTTTATGAAATCATTGATATACTGATTTGCAGGTTTTAGAGAAATAAGACGAAAAACTGCGACAAAAGCGCATGCAGTGATAATAGAATCGTTACTTGTAAGATTTGAAGGTATTTGAAATAAAATGTGAATTTCGAGTTATTGGACGATAATAACCAGCTGTGGTCATAAGATAAAATGTAGTTAAGCATTTACATAAAGAGATTCACCTATCATCTTTATTCTATGTATACTGTGTTTTTGGAATAGGTAACTCTTTTATCTCCGTAAATTAATAGAACGATAGAAAATGTACGTTAAATTTCGTGAAAACATTATCATAATTAAAGTAATTTTGTGAAGATTTTGCTTTGTTTTTTGATGATTGTGTTGTTGATGTCCGGAATGGAGTTCTTTGCGTATTTTGAGCTTCTTTCCTTTTGTCTTGGCGAATATTCTTTCATAAAAGCGGCAGTATTTTTCCTTCTGCGGTGTAGTCCCGATACCTTCATAACTTTTTATCTGATCAATATTTTTTCGATTTGAAAGTACTTTCATGTACATATTGATAGTTGTCTATCCAGTGGTGTAAGTGGCACAGTCTATATATCTATCAAATCATTGATTGCAT